>JACMIJ010001598.1:0-11642 GCA_014805365.1 Koerneria luziae
TTACTTGTCCTTATCGTTTCCATTCTTGCCTTTTCTGACGTATATATCTTTCTCCTGAACGGAAAGCTGGAAAACGTTGTTCTCAGTTCGAAAGAATATGGTTAGTTCTGCTTTGTTAGTATTGATGATATGATGTTGTTAGTTTTGTTAGTTTTCAGTTCTTATTGTTAGCTCCTTGCATAATAAACACTCATTTTGTAACAGATAGTAAGAACAGACATGTTTCCTATTGTCTTCCTGCGAATAAGAAAAAAACGCCATGTTAGCAGTTTCCGTCAGCAATAATTGCGTTGAAACGACGATTAGCTCTATGAATCAAATCTGTCGGCAGCAAATTTCAGCAAAGCGACACATTTAAGGAAGCCGTATTTGCAGAAATGTTGAAAAACAACGAGTTGACAGAATGAGACATGCTCCTTGCTCAACTTTTGCAAAATTTTACCTAATTGTAAAAGCAAAATGAATTCCTCGCACAATTTCTAGTATTCCTCGTTCACAATTAGTGATTGCTCAAAATTGTATCACAGCATGTTGTTTCTGCAGGTCTACAGTACCTCATTTTCATACGGCTACTAATTCTAAGGTTTTTCACAGGAAATATGCTCAATTGAGACTTGCTCAACAAGTCATACTTTGAACGAAACTTATTAATTAATTAATTAATTATTTTTCCAAAACATCATTAAAAGAATAACATGGACGTATAAACAGCGGGGAGTTGTCCGTCAGGGTGATTGTTTGGACTAGTTGTTAGGAATCTGCTACGGCATGACCTTACCTTAACCGATCCTCGGGTCTTCTCCGTTTTGTTCTCCTCGGCGGCATTCGGTTCCTTGCTGATCTTCCGCAATCCGAACAGATTCACATTGGATGTGGTCATGGCGAAGTGTTCGAAGATCACCGACTTTGGCGGTTCGCGCGTCTGCGCGCTCACTTCGTCGGCATTACGTGCGAGAACGCTGAACACGCAGCGTCATATGGAATATGGAACAACATAAAGAGCCATAAAGAGGAGCCACAAAAGGAACTACAAAAGGAACCACATAAGGAACCACATATGGAACCAAATATAAGCCTAATGATTACCTTGCACGGTCAAAATTAAGTCAATGCCAAGCGCAATATCTTCGACAATTTTACATAGTTTACAATTTAGTTTGTGTAATTTTTGAACAATGAATTGCAAACCACGGTTTTCTGCATACCAGATACACGCGACTACGGATGGTACAAATAAAGTATCAATTTTTTGCCGTTTATCAAAGTGCGCTACTCTTATTAATTGCAAGAAGTCCTAACAATAAGTTCATACATATCGTGGGATAGCACGTCAAATCGAATTGTTGATTTTTATTAAATCTATAATATTATTCAATTTCTGCTGCGGCATAGTAGCGGTTGCCAAGCAATATTAGCACGCGAAAATAAAATACAATTCAACAAGGTCTTGTAACCAGTCGAAAATGCAAAACAGAGACTAAATGTGCAAACAGCAGCTGAACACATTACAGAAAAAAGAAGACTCTCAAAAAATATTTGCTTACATAATTGGGAGAAATAAGTACTACTGCTAATATTATACAATAGCATTGTAAGAAAACCAAACGTTGTTCGAATTTTTCGAAAACAGAACGCACATTTCAGAATGTCAGAGGATATGGTCACCACAATATCCTAAAGATTTCAGCTTTCTAGAAAGCAACATGGAACTTATAGATCACTTGACGCAAATGGGGCCAACCCAAAAAAAGCCATATTCTTCTAGGTACACACAGGCAACGAAAAGCCTTTAGGATGAGCATACAAGGTATACAATATACGTTCCTGGGTTCAGTGAACATAAGCACAAATTGAAACAGACAAAAGACGCGTTGGAATGGATGAGCACCGGATTGACAAACATATGATGATACACGCCATCGCGTATTGCCAGCAGCCTCTTGGCACACACAGATAATGGAACAATCCCAGCTGATTCCTTGCAGTTATGCTCTTTTGGTCAAATATGAAACAAGAAAACCAGTTGCAGGTGTAAAAGAATGTTGATAGAAAGAATAAAGTGAATCTAACTTGTTGTTAGAAAAGTACTGTGATACCTCCTAGTAACTTAAGAAACAAAAACAAAACTTTAAATCTAAGGTTCGTTTAGTATCCGACAACGTGTTGCTAAACATGAAGTTTGAGCTTTGCAATCATCCAACAGGCATGGAAAGCAAACGGATTCCAGCCAGGCTGGAGAACAAAGTTGCGCATTTCGCCTGCGGGCGCCATTCGCAATTGGAGGAAATGAGAGCGAAAAAGGGAAATAAAAAGAAAGAGAAACAAACACGAACCCGACAACGAGCAGATTCACACAGGCAGAGAACACCGAGAGACCGACCAGGATGAACAGAAGGGTGAAGATGATGTAGGCTGGCGAACGGTGCAGGCCATCCTTAATACCAATGCGTTTATAAATAAAAAAATAGAATTATTAATGCGGTGTTTCATAGTGGAGAATACTATTGAAATACCTGTCTCCCTTCTGCAAATGTCAGACCGTCTCTATGTGTCCAAATCTCATTGTTATGGTCTCAACGTATTATCAACTGTGTCGTAACTCAACGATCGCTCACAAGCTTGTGAAACTTCTATGAGCAGCAAAAAAGTTGAATAGCTTTGCAAATTTAAGTACGTAGCAACAGTCGGATATTTGTAAAGAACGAAGTCATCGAAGCCGATGGTAAGTGATACACTTATTGCTAGCGCAGCACATGTTACTAACAATAAGATCCGATGGGTCAAAACTCTTCAACATGAAATTATACCCGCCTTGTGTTGAAGTGCGACGAGATCACCGAATCCTATTGTCGACACTGAAAGTTTAGATGGTGATTCCGATCAATGGTCAACCACGGCACAGGGCTGTCAATTAGGGTAGGTGCGGTCCATCATATGCCAATATTATGTCTCTTCCGAGCTGTCTATCGTTTCTCCAATATCACGTCAGCAAAGCTAGAGAAAGTATGGCGTACAGCTACATGTGCGTATGTATTCTGTGAGTATTCAAATGATTGTAGATGATAGAAGATTGACACTTATATTATAAATCATAATTGTAAGAGCGAGAAAACTTACAAGTGATGACACAAAAGTAGAACGCCTCGAAGATGGTCCATTTCTCCTCGCGATGGAAGATGTATGTACCGAGAACGATTATGGACTGGCCGAAGGTGAGAGAGACGAAGAGGAGGTGGTGGACAGAGACCTCCGGGAGAGTCTTGCACAGACCGGATGAAAGCGCCTTCTTCCGGAGCTGAAAATGTTGACCACCGTACTACTGCGTTGTCAATAATAGTTCGTTGTTGACAGCATAAGTCATGGTGTTCGTACTTCTTCCTACAACACCACATCTGTAGTAAACAAAAGAAACCATTACGCAGTTCTACACTGAAACTGTCAGTAGAGTCATACAGTAGTGACCAATGAAATATGACGCTGTATTTTACGTGCAGTAGAGCAAATGTAACATGCGGCATGGTTAAAAAACAGATGTTATCGTTATATTATGTGCCTGGCTAATTGCAAGACAGTAATAGAAACTACATAATCATGATGAAGTTGATGATGTGTCATACAATACCAATCAGTTATCTAGTTAGTCAATATCAATCAGTTCAAGATATGTCTTCTATCAGATCCGCCGATAAATAAGGTGAAATTAAGTAGACGAGGGTATGTTCATATACAAAAGAGGACTGAAGCACAAAATCACTTGCCTGGCACCACTATTGCCGCAATACAATCCCTACCCCTTACCCAACGTTTAACTCCATAATTTTATAAGTGATTGTTATCCCCAATCCGCTGTCGTTATAAGAGCATTTGTCTTGTAAACAAATGCCCCGGAACTTGAATACAGATTATAAAGATTATGAAATTAATTGCACATTACAATCAACTCACCAGATTCAAGCAGAACGCGATGAACGTGTTCACTCGTTCACCGATCGATTGGAACATGATCAGACCCATCGGAATACCCAAAAGTGCGTACACGATGCAGAACAACTTCCCCGCATTCGTGTCGGGAGCCGAGTGACCGTAACCTAAACGCATAATCATGAGCTCCATCCGTTCACAATCTATCCGACAAGACATAGTTCCATCATTTTATGGGAATCTTGAACCCCATGTCCTATTAACGCATTTGACCAAATACCTCGGACATATGAATTTGTCAAAAATAAAAAAAGGTAGGGCAAAGTTATCTCGATTTCAAAGCATTTTGCCTGCCGGGAATCTTCTGAAAAAAATGTCAAAAGTTTCACTGCTTCAGTATATTGTTATTAGGTGGAAAAGAAGACTAGTAGGGATTTCGGATTTCGCAACATATACTACCGGCTGCAACTATAGATGTGTCGCTTATGAAGCACATAAGTGACGGGTGGTTGCCTCGACATGATGCTTTCATCGTAATTGGCTAAACCTGTACGCATATACATCCCGTGTAAGACTCGTGAGCGGCAGCGAAAGATTGCAGTATGAGTCAAATACATTTTGCCTCAGAACGCCACTAGCTTAGCAATAACAAGAATGAGCGTTACTCTGTCTTTGTAAAGCTAATTTCATATATTTTAAAAACAAAGATAATACCGATGGTTGTGATCAATCCCGTTGCAAAGTAGAAAGCACCCGCGAAGCTCCATTGATAGCCGGCCTTGTGAGGAATCGAATTAATCACCACTGTGTGGAACAGTGCGAGGTCCCTGACAATCAGAATATAGTCGAAGAAGGAATGAAGTAGCTTGTGAATAAGCTATTTTGAAACTTCTTGTACGCAAAGCTCGAACATGGAACGTTTAATGACCGCATTTCGTGAACATATTATTGGCAGTAAACAAAAAAATCAATTGTTAAAATCGAATAGGCAAACTTCTAAACCGTTTCGTTTGTCACAGCTTTTGATGATCGCCGTTCTAATGCACCTCATTTGCATACAAGCACAAATGAATTTGAGGAATAATATTATTATAAGGGAATATGGAATTTTTAATTGGCGGTTTATGAACAGCCTCAAAATGTTGGGCTTGTAGGAATAGTCAAACTTACTCCTCGGAGAACTCGTACTTTCGCTGCAAACTTTCTCGTATTCTATCCAATTGCTCTCGCAGTTCGAGATCGGCATGATGCTCCAGGCGCCCGAATACCGCCGCGCCAACGAGGAGATACGTGAAGGTACTGACGATTAGAAGAAGCGCACGACTGTTCTTGGCTTCCATTGCTGAATAAAAGTAATATTTATCTAATTTAGTAACAAAAAGAAAGTAGGTATGTCAACATTCTACGCTGCGCTTATCGAATTAAATTTTTGTGAACTACTTTGAAGGATAATCTGAATAGCATTGATAGCTCTTGTTGTTTGTTGTTTTTTGATTTACATTACCTCAGTTGCGTAAGCAAACAGAAACTTCTTGTACAAGAACAAAGGAAGGTGCAAATTTGTGAACTTGCATTACCTCCACGATGTGGTTAGCACTAGTTTCAAGACGTACAGTGGTTCTCATTCTACACCAGCATTTCGGATTGTGCTTTTGGAAACAAATGCAAAACAATCTGAATCGTGTTGGTGGTTCTTGTAGAAAACACTAACAATAAGATGCACAATAATCCCCAGTCTATACAAAAGTTCGAATTAAACTTCTATGAAATGTTTTGGAAACAAAAGTATGAATTGAACCTTTCGTAAACTGTTTTTTTAATTGTCAAGAATAATCTGGATCGTGTTGTGGCTTGCACTAATTGTAAGATGTCTAGTAGTCGTCATTCTACACCAATAATCGAATTTAAGTTTCATAAACTGTTTCAGAAATAAACACAGAATAATCTATATTGTGCTGGTTTTTCTTGTATAATATAATATCTAGCACTAACAATAAGATGCCCAGTAGTCGCTCACCTTGCGCGGCGCCTCGACGCCGAACCGCGGCGCGTGCCGCAAGTTGTGTCGCATTTGCGCGGTGGAACGCGTTTTTACGCTGCATCGAAGAAATGTGGAAGAGACGAAGAACATATTGGGATGGATGTCGAGGCGACAGACAATGGACACTGATTGTGGGTGAAGAGAAAACTGAAGATAACTTAGAACTTGGCCTGTTTTTGACTTGGGCATAGGCTAATCTAGCTCATAAGCTTGTTGCAAGGTCTAAAATCATAAGAATAAAAATAAAGTAATGCAAAGTAAAGTTCTAAAGGTAAAGTATTCATAACATGCCGGGGCAATCATGCGGTCAGCAGTTTACTGCAGAAGGAACAAAGTCGGTAATCAAGAGCGAGCAGGAAATTGTCTCATTAGAAGCAGGGTCGTGTTCGCTCGCAAATGACCCAGTGTTGTTGGTCATTTGCTGATGTTTCGCCTATTCTTCATAAGGAATCCTTTTTTTTAAATAATGTAATACATTTCAACAATCATGATATACCCATGATTGTATAAGCTGTTTCGTTGTGCTGTATGCTATAATTTTTGAATACCGAATCAAGAAAGTAGTGTTATGTTGTTGCGTATGTACAGTTAGAAGGATGAAAAATCTGTAGTCGCATCTTGGCAGTACACAGTTTCATATTGCATATGTGTAAAAGTGATTCATTTACCTTGCAGTAATCTCAGTTATCTTTCTGTAGATAAACTCACGTTATCGTGAATATATTACTTCCTCAACTTATGGTCGTTTTCAATGTTTCAACACATCTTTTAAAAAGTGCAGATTCCGCAAGTTATTACCATGCAACAGGTAGCTGGGTGCATCATTTCATTTTCTGATTGCATTGTACCCGATCTCACTTTCCGCGTTGTTTGTCTTTCTGGGCAGACGTCACCCACACTCTCGGTCTAATTGATACCCAGGAGCAACTTCGAATTCTTCCAGTGAAGCCGGAACTTCTTTTGTGTCATAAAATTCGAGCTTACAACACTTTTGTGCATTACTGACGTTCTTATTGTCAGTAAAACTTCCCCCTTCAACGTTTTGCAACTTACACATTCAAATTACCTAACAAAGCTAATACAAGAAATCATCTTTACCTATCTCGGATTGTTCAGCTCTTTTAATTGTATTCTCTTGTAATATAAAAACAACGTGCTATCATACATTTGTAAGAAGCTCTTATAACTGTATTATCTTATTGTGTCTATTGCAATAGAAAGAGAACATCTTACAATATGCTTGTTAGGTGTTGCCATAGCATGTTCCTCATCCCTATGTATTTCCTCTCTCCTCATCACTCCTCACTCTTGCTCTGTTTTGTGTGTAATAGATCTGTTGGTGCGGGGTGGGGTGGGGGGGGGGGTATTGCCAGACGGACGACGAAAAGCATTGATTATCCGTGTACTCATGATCACCTTGCTCTCTTCTTAATACTTTTTTTTATTATTTTCCCGCCATTTTGTGAATTTGAATTGGTATGCCCGTGGGCGGCACGTGCTGTGTATAGAAGGGTGCAGCGACTGATTGATTTGATCAAGGGTGGGGGTGCAGCGTGAATAGAAGCACAGGCTGCAAAAACGATTGCATACAACTTATTATACATACAAGTAACACTAATTGACATTCCGGAATTGGTGTCAGTGTTCTTATGTGCAATCCACGAAGCGGTAGCGTTGCGTCTTCGTGGTTTAACGACACAACACCTACAATTTTACCGTCCGAGCTGCTTCCCTGTTCTCTCCGCATTCAATCGTTACAGCTTTCTTGTACGTGTATTTTTTAGTACATCTCACAAAATGAAATGTTCGGTTGAACCCGATCCAGTCTACGGTGGACACACCAACCTCACCCGAATCCTGCCAAGTCCCACGATGGAAATCATTATTTTATTTATTTATTCGTGCACCGTAGCTTGTGTTTTTGAAGTGTTTTGAAGTGGCGATTATGACAAATGATCCACCATCCTCCACGGTGGAGATCATCGTGGGGCCTTTCTCTTGAAGATGTTCATTTTGTTCCACCAAACAATTCGTCTTGTGAGGTTCAGTGCCTATTCCTCTTGGTGCCTCGGGTGGGATCACCCTCCGAGGAGCAGATCTCGCAATCCCCCGCTCTGTCATTCGATCTGACCGCACAGCGATTGTCTTCTTCGGAGAAGGAAAGCAACCTGCCTTTTGGAATGGCTTTCCCCGGGTTTTGTATCACAGCAGTCTGTCTGTAGTTGCACAGTGACATGATCCAATCGTTGACTATCATCAACGCTAACGTGATATGCTAACAACTTATTGTTAGGTAGAACTGAAACCGTTCTGAGTGTTTGTGTTCAACATACTTCATATTTTGCACGCTAAGCATTTTTTTGCTTGATCTTTGGAATGCTAAGTATCAGAGAACTCTATTTTCGATATTAATACACACTAACAATAAGTTCAACTAGCAAAAGGTAGATGCAATACGTTCTTTTCTATCGTCCAATGAACATTTTCACCTGTTTTACTCATTGCCAGTTCTCTCGTTTTCTTCTTGTCTGTCAGGTCCACGAAGCCATCTTGTGTTACAGATTTGCGTGCACATTCTTTTGTCGACCTCAATGCGTACAGATTTGTAGTAATCGCAAAGCAATTTCGCTGCACGGATATACGTGCATTTGTATGATTTCAGCTTAGTAGTTGATAACATTTCTAACAAGTTTACATTCACTTTCTTGCATTACTGCGACACTAAACAAGCATTAGCTCTTTTGTGTCACACACTATACCTAACTTTTTACTAATAAGTTCATACATTCATTGTTTTCACATATACTCTTACTTTTAACTTCAATTAGGTAGCTTTCATGCATCTTCTACCACTGCTTTGCATACAACTTCTTTCTCATCATAACCGGTATTCCTCCTCCGGTATTCCTCTGATGGATACTGTAACAGCATCCGATGGATACTGTAACTATGTCCAATTGTTCCCTCCACTATTGTCGTATTGCTCGCACCCTCAGTCGGATCCATGCTGGCTATCACTGACCGGTGAAGCTTCGAACGAGAGGAGCTGATGTGCAAACAGAGGCACACACACACTATGTTGGACATCATATATACATATTCTGCTCCCACACTAATGAGGGTGCCCAATGGTTTTACAGATTTGCATATGCTTCTTTTATTCGGTTAATTTTCATCTAAAAGATAACGTTGTTCTGTACAAATATCCGTCTGCCACCACATATATTATATGTAGATTCAATTCTTATTGTTAGAGTCTTCCTCCTTATTGGCAACTCTAAATGCATGTGCTCGCATCATTGCGCAGAATGGAGTCGGATGCTCCAATAGTAACTTGTTAAAACTAATTGTAAGAGCACCAGTTTGCAGAAACTATACTTGACGCGAATCACTAACAATAAGAGGATAAAAATTTGTATGAACTACATTCATCTTTTCTGACATGTCGTCTTCATGCAACAATGTCTCTCGTTTGATGTTCTGCAAAAGTTTCGCTTGAATAGCCAGAGTCATTCAACTTTTTCTGAACATTCGTTGTTTTTTGTCTTTCTTTTCCTTTTAATGTATCGCTCATCTACGTCTACAACTTCTTTCTTTCTCCTGGTTTTGACGTGTTTCTAATCATAGAAGACGTGTTGCTTTTTGTGGCAATTCACTCTAGTTTGCTTTGCAAACCTAATCCACTTTACTACACATATAGGACGACTAATGTCTAATTGTAAGAAAAAAATATGAAAAGTAGTTTACTAGTATTTTGCGAATCTTATTCACTTTACTACACACATAGGAATACTAATGTCTAATTGTAAAATAACAAATAAGTAAAGTAACAAAACATTCCTACTTAGCTTCACATACTCCAATGTAGCCAATCTTGCTGGTTTCGCGTATCCATTAGTGTGTGACTGTCTGTGTCAAGTGTCCGTACTATGATCATCTAGGATCTAACAATAAGATCACCTTTCTTTCCTCCATACAGTGGGGGACAACACGTTGAGAGCTTGTCCATTAACCCGACGGACGGCCACGAAATGCAAAAGAACGAAGAAGAAGAAGAAGTGCCGAAAAGCGAGAAGATGAATGGCCCGGCCGTTGCATGTTGCACATCCACTCCCTCTGTCAGGCAACCGACCGAATTCCTGGTCTTTCGTTGACAAAATACTTCGGCTTCCTAGTTGACCATAACTTTGTGTTGCAGATTATCCTGTTGTTGCGCCGTGGGTGATAATGCTTACGTTGAGAATTGTATCGTAGGAAGAGCAGAGAGTTTGTGACAATCTTATAGGTTACTACCGCACATTTCGTTTTTAAAGGCTAACTCTCCCTGTTAGCTTGTTGTTTCATTTTTTGACCATAAAGACAGATTTGCGTATTCCACAATTCGGCAATATAAACTCAAACTGTATTTGTCTTGCTCTGAATTTATATGCAATTCTACAAAATATTGTTTTGGATTTGTGTACGTGGTTGCCACACACGAGTAAGAGTTAGTGACTACCAGCCACACACACTGCCGTGTTACTCCTCTCCTGTTCCAGCAGCGTTATCGCGGCGCGTAGCGTACGCGCACCCGCGCAATCTCCTGCAAGAATAGTATCTATTCCTGTGTTCGTTTGCTTACTCTGTAATGGTACACCGACGATCGCATGGGAATACATGTTCCGCCTCTGCCATATCTCTCTTATTGTTAGGGCTCTGAGAGGTCTTTTACTAGATGTAAGAATAGCGTACAGAAAAAGCAGGACTACTTGCATTATTAGTGTTTCACTTGTCACTCTTAAGAAGTGTGAACGCTAAGTGTATGGTATAATCGAGAGTTGGTCGAACTGATAGAAACATGTGTTTTTGTTGTTGTAATTGTAAAATTTGTCTTCCTTACTTTGGCTTAAAATGTGTAGGAAGTTTACGAAGGGAATGCATGCTTTGCTAGTATTTCTGTTCTTATGTTGGTTTATCTTTATCCTTTTCGGTATTTTTGATTACGCTATAATACAGGAATATTTCATGTTATGTGTAAGTTACTTGTATACGTGTAATCTTGTTGTTACCGCCCTGATGACGGCATCCACTGATAGATTGCTATCTTTTATCTTCTCTCAGCTGCAGCTGTTCGATAGGCGAACAACACGGAACACCATGTTCACCCCCGGTGACGCAAGTGATCCAAGAGATAAAGATAGCTCAAGGGCGGATCGGAAAAGATTAATTGTAGAAGGAACATCGGGAAGTGAAAGAAGAAGCTTGACTCATCTTAACAATCGGCGATTGCCTGAGGCTTACAGAGGTTACCGAAAAGCTTAAGACCTATCTAACAGCTTCAATGTGTGCTTTGCAAAGTGTGTGTCGTATCCTTGTGCTAAAGAGTAATCGAGATGTACTGTTCCCACGCCCCCGGTCTTCTCGTCCTTGCTGTCATTTCTTCGAGTGTACAGTTCTGGTGGCATATGCTTATTGTTAGGTTTATTTTACGCAAATCTACTAATATTATCTTTCCAAAACGGCTCTTCATGCCAAAACGCTTTCATGCAATTCATTACTGATTAGAAGTTTGCATAACTCTTTGCCCACACCTTAGTGTTCAAATTGAAATGACTTACATAAGATCAGTGGTCCCGAAACGCTCTGATGCCCTCATTATCGTTGTGGTTCCTCTCCATAAGGTTTCTTCACCTCATCTGGT
>JACMIJ010001599.1:0-11915 GCA_014805365.1 Koerneria luziae
ATCACCCCCCCCCAATATTCCATTTGCAGTTCGGTATTCGGTGGATTCCGTGGTGGATGTTTTGACTATGCGAATGCACTTATATCGCGACAGGTACAGGAACGCATAGTTTGAATGGGAGTTCTACTATGAGGGATGGAGATCATCGACTAACAATAAGTAGTCACAATATAATATACTAGTTTCTTTTCGACACGTGTTTCGGATGTTTTGTATGACTTGGTATGGTAGTTCTTAAGGTGCGCTTCGACTTGTTCCGTTCACTCGTCCACCAGGAGATCGCTTTCTTCGACAACACAAAGACGGGTGAGATGGTGTCCCGGCTGACATCGGATTGTGGAACCATCTCGGATACCATCTCCGTCAATCTCAATGTCTTCCTGCGCAACGGAGTCATGCTGGTTCGATTTGCTTTCTATATTTTATATTTACTTGAACTCTGCCATAGTCGATGCTTATTTGAGCTATCAAAGTGAATATGATGAGCATCGTTTCAGTTGGGTTCGTTGGTATTTATGTTCTTGCTTTCTTGGCGTCTTTCATTGGTGACATTCGTCGCGATTCCTCCAATTGCATACGTGACGAAGGTGTACGGAGTGTTCTTCGACGTAAGCTTCTCTTTGGTTTGAATTTCTCCCAGAGACTATCGGAGAGACTTCAAACATCAATTGCGAATGCAAATCAAACGGCGGAGGAAGTGTTGTCCACCATGAGGACTGTTCGATCATTTGCATGCGAACGAAAAGAATCCAAGCGCTTCGAGAACATGCTGCACGATACGTTGTCTATTGGACGCAAGAGGTCTCAGTTATTCCTTCCCATTTTCTTCTTTATTATGTCTATGTGAGGATAGTCGGCTCCGATAGAAGCATAGCTATGTGTGCAGGGCAATCGGGTATGTTGGCAACAACCTCGTGAACGAGTTCTCGAACAACGCGGTGTTGGTGGCGGTTCTGGCATATGGCGGGCATCTGGTTCTTTCTGGTCGAATGCAGTCCGATGCCTTCATCTCATTCCTCATGTATCAGATGCAACTCGGCGAGAATCTCTATGTATGTTCTGTTCATTCATAATACTCACATACCATATGATCTCTGCATTTATGCCGAATATTTTCAGAATATCGGCTACGTTGTGACTGGTTTGATGCAGAGTGTTGGTGCTTCGCGTAAGGTATTCGCATACATAAACCGGAAGCCAAGGATCGCAAATGATGGCGATGCCCGTCCAACAGTACATGGGACACTGGAGTTGAAAGATGTCTCATTCACATATCCAAGCCGCCCCAAGAACCCTGTTCTACAAGTAATTGCTTAAGTCTCGGTTATCCTTTATTGTTAGATGCAATGAGAAATCTGATTTAGCCAAGGAAGAATTTGCTTCATACAAAACAATAGACAACTATTTTTGCCAATCGGATGCGCTTTACATAATTTGTTCTTTGCAGAACCTGTCGTTGCTTTTGAATGCAGGGGAAACAGTTGCCCTTGTGGGTCCGTCGGGGGGAGGGAAGTCCTCCATTGTCTCCCTTATCGAACACTTCTATGAACCCGACAAGGGAACAATTGTCTTGGACGGAGTCCCTGTTTCGGAATACGATCACTTGCATTATCACCAGAACGTGGCCCTTGTGGCACAGGAACCCGTCCTCTATGGGGGAACTGTTCGGCAGAATATCGCATATGGATGTGAATGGGCAACCGAGGACAATATCATCAATGTAAGCCGGATGTGTTTATGAAGGCTTACATTCACTGTTCAGGCTGCTAAGTTGGCGAATGTGCATGATTTCGTTATGGATCTTGAGAAAGGATACGATACATTGTGTGGAGAAAAAGGAGTTCAAATGAGTGGTATGTGATCTTTCACTTCTATGTATGGTTAGGCCCCACTATAAATGATGTTTGTAGGTGGTCAGAAGCAGAGGATAGCAATTGCCCGTGCCCTCATTCGGAATCCACGTGTATTGATCTTGGATGAAGCAACTTCTGCACTGGATGCCGAAAGCGAGAACGTTGTTCAAGAAGCGATAACACGATGTGCTCGAGAAAGGAGTGTTCTGATCATTGCGCATCGCCTGTCCACTATTGAGAAGGCAGATCGCATTGCAGTTATCAATAAGGGGACTGTCGTCCAATCTGGAACTCATTCACAATTGATGGCAGATCAGGCCGGTCTCTACCACAACATGGTCTCAAGACAACTCACTTACGGTCTCGCTCTCAACTAACACCTTACAAATGTCGATTCTAACCCGTATTAAGTCTTGTTAATTCGTCTGTATCAAATTAATTTAATAGGTCTTACCCAGCTTTCTATGATAATAATAATTACGTGTACCATCATGTTATAGGAAGTGTATGTAAATTATTGAAAGTACTTACATAGTTGTTATTGTTGTTTGTGCCGTTGTTATTATGTTATGTTATAGCTTGCCTTGCTATTTTGCATAATCTTTTTTTGTTGTAAACAATTTGACTCAAACGTAGAGGTTTTCGACATGAATCGAAGATGGGGTAGCCGGATTCAGCAGTTTTATAGGTAAACGTGTCTCATGCATGAGAACCGCAATCTGTTTCGTCAACTGTCGAGTTTGGCAACAAACATATGTAGTGTAACACTATCCACAGAATCATGACTCCGTGGGCAGTCCCTGGGTGTCGTATCTTCTCGTCTCGGAGATACGATAGGTGCCAGCTACGACTTCTACCATCGGGTGCCGATCTCATTGGCAACCTCTCCTCCTGTAGCAAACAGTCATTGGCACACGCTCTCCTTGGTGGTCGGCGAAGAGAAATCGCAGGTTGAGGAGGAGGAAGACTGCCAAGGGAGGACCATCAGTGTACGGAGGGGAGCACAATGGAATGTCGCCGCTTCCCGGAAACACACGGGAATGAAGAGAACAGTTGCATTTTGAGGTACGGCGATAATATCCAAATTCACTCACGTATTGTAGATCGTAGCATGTTGTGTAACGGAACTGCATCTGGAAGTGATTGAGAGATGATGGCAGACCAGGCCGGTCTCTACCACAACATGGTCTCCCGACAACTCTCAATTGACACTCTTCTATTTGCGAACATCCACCCCCTTCCGTTATTATCTCTTTTTGCGTGTTTTCTTAACGTGATCCTGCAAATGGATGGCTGTTTTTTATGTATGTAATGCGGAACTTTAGGCAATGTGTGTTACAATCTTGATCTACATGTACTACTGTGAGGCTCACATTGCAAGTCATTGTAACTTTTAAGCGATTGTCTGCTTTTACATGATCTGTTTTTATTATATTTGAATGCGAGTTGTATTTGTATGATTGTGATATTTAGAATAGGATATAATAAGGAAGAAGTGTTGTGCCCCTCCCTTCCCGTCCGTTCCCATCCTCATCCCTCCTCGGATTGCCCGCTCGAATGTCCCGTGTGGCTGATCGACGGAGAGGCAGGTCGTTCCATACGTTGTCCACTCTGGAGGAGAGCGACGAAGATCTTCGAGGTGGCACGGTATGTCTGTCACATTTACTCATTCTGTCAAGTTTTCTATTGGTTTCTCAGTAATACTTCGGCTCTTAGCGTCTTATTGTTAGAAGTAGCTAGTGATCTGCTAGTGATCTGTTAGTTTCTTCTTCTTCGAAATGGTTTTGTGGGATCAAAACAACGATTGTTCATTGGAAAATCTATTGTTATTATACCCTTTGTGGGTGAATTTCGGTTCTCTGAGCAAATCGGAAAAGAACTTGAAATGTCTCACGATCTCCCGTGTTTATCCGTGTTTTTATTGCTTCTTGACCTATCTACATAATTTGTTAGTGTTACTGTCCTATGAAACTTTGGTGGGTGTAGCAGATAGAGAATATGGACTATAATGTTATCCCCTACAGACGCGGTCACGGCGCGCGATGCGCAGCGAAAGCGCGTGCGGATATCGCGGAAGGGATGAAGAATCCTCAGGTACGTCAAGCATCATTCTGCCAATGACATAGTTCAGGTTCGGAACGACCACGGAGGAATCTCATACGGCATATGAGTGTCGGTGCGAATCACAAACTGAATGTGAATAGTAGCAAACGTGGAAAAGATGTAGGTGATTTGGATGAACCTGTTCCTTCCCTAACCAATTGAATGGATTTGCCCTTTTTTCATTCACCTGTTCTTGAGATGTTGCAGGGCGGCCAATGGCGAGAAGAAGATCACTTTCCCCGGGCCGCCACCCTGTCACGGTATCCCTCTTTCTCCACACATGAACACCTATTTCCGCTTGACCATTGATTTTTTCACTTCTCCGTGGAATCCGTTTAAAAATAGAATCTCTTATTAGCGTTTAGTTAATACGCGTACACGAAATGTGCTGACATCTAGGTTACCATGTGCACTCTACATGACTCATCTCAGAAGCAGCTACATTTTGAGCATAACGCATTAAAAAACACAGGTTCCGGCTTTCGAGTAACATATTTTACAAGTATAAACAAATTTCTCAGCTGGAAGATATATTCTTTAAAAAAACAGAAAAAACACAGCCCTGAAAAACGATATACTAAGGACCTTAGTTAAGGGGATTCCGTTTTGTTTTGAACACAACTTTTGCAGTCGAAAAAGAACGAAATGACTTTCGTTGTTGATTGTGTGCAACAGACGCTTATTATCCTTGACATAAGCGTACTGACAATGAGATGTCTGGGGGTGATATGTGCAGCAGTCAAGTTACTAACACAATGTACAGACTGATCAAGAGAGATACATGCCAAACACCAAAAAGTATTATTACATAATCCATTTAGCTTTCTTGTTCGAGTCGACTCAAACAATGGTTAATTGAGTCCTACCTCGGAACAAACATTTCTTTGTGTCTGTTATCTTCTCTTACCCATGGAAGTGTATTCATTGTGAGTAGGCCTAAGAAACAATAAGCTTTCTTTTTTGGGGTATGCATCATGAACTCCTTGTCAGCACATAGATACATATTTTAATGATGGCTGTATTGTGATCGTAGTGGTTTTATATGAAGCGGTCAATTCTGTGTTTGAGAGCAAACGAGGTTGAATAAAATGAAGCTGTGTTTTGTTAAATGCAGAATATATTATTGTACCAAATATGTGAGTGTTTCTTTCATTACTACATTGTTAGTTGCTGGTTGCGGCAATTGCATCATGAACTTATTGTCAGCACATTTCATGTACCGTTAACGTGCCCACTGCGAGAAGCAGTGACCCCATGATATTGAAAACGGACCCGTTTATCGGTCTAAGAAACAACGTCCACGTTATTATATGTAGCCCGTTAACGTGACCATTTTTAGACCCGTTAACGTCCCCACCCAAAATTCCAGAGTGTAGGATTATAGCTCAAGTAATTAATTACTCCAATGATATTTGATTCAGTCTTGTTCGCTAATTCCAACTTATGTTTATCAGTCTCATAAGGCTGAAAACTAAACTAAAATGCTCTTAGAGAATGAGTAAAGGCTTTAAACTACATGCTTATGCCCAAACAATACATTCTCACGACAATAGTGTTACGGTTTGTGCTTGAATGGCCAATGTAACAGAGGACGAACCAATCTATCCTGGTGTCCTTTCAGGCAGCCATCTCTCCATGATACTGCACCTCCTTTCATGTTGGTCGATCATCGTTCATACCAACAACAGCCGCAGGTAATTGGGTCAAGTTGTGTTCGATGTGTCAGATGGCTCCGGTATGGTATTCTATGCCTCCGATGCCAATGTACTATTCGTATGCCGTTCCTCCTCCCTTCCTTCCCCCAAAGGTGAGATCATGAGCAAGTTCTGCAGTAGAGATTAGTGTGGGAATGAGGGCACCTCGACAGGTCTTTTCTTCTTTTTAGTCTTTCAGCTATATCCTCTCAGCTCTTCATTCAGTTACAGCCTCGGAGCTACTCAATGTCTAAAAAGAGGCGACTTATAGGGGCAACAGAGCAGGCGTATAAATAACCATTTCCTACATTGCCAAAGATCATACAACCAAAAGACGTGATCATGACGTTTCAGCCAATAGCAGGCCATTTAGCTATGCATGCCAAGACTTGTATTCCACACGGTGAAATAAGTGAAAAATGTTTTTATAGGTCTGTTCTGATGAACGTACAAAAAAACCATGTGTACAGTTCGGGATGTTCCCTATAGTAGTATGTTTGAATTAGCATAGTCGATTGGTCAGTTTACTCAGCTGCTTGTATTCTATACAGGCAGTTGAGTAGACTATTTTCAGCCCGATGAATTCGAAGAAGAGAGTACATGCGATTCGATTTGTTGTGAAGGAATGGCTCAACTGCTTTGGACCATCATTTGTATAGTGTTGATGGGCATCATCGCAGCCTTGTTACTAACCTTGTTCACAGTCTGAACGTGTATTCCATGTGCATATGTATTTCGACATTGTTTATTTATATATTTATATTAATTGTAATGGAGAATGAACTTCTTGTCCACCGACACGTGCATTCACAGTCAGTCCAACATCCAAACAACCAAGAAATCAAAATGGTTCGCCTCCTCCCATTGGGGTTCACCGTCCAGAGTAGACATTGAATGGGCGAAAGAAGGCGATCGTCCCGTGCTCTCAGCTGTCGAAGATGTCTTTCCCATGGCCGACATGTTCCCTTGAAGGGACATGCCGTCAGATGTCCATTCGACACGTGCACTTGCAATGAGGTCAGCCACATCCTTATCCTCATCACACCTTCTCGTATCAGTCAATAACTGAGAATTGCTCCCAGAAGGGAGGACATTTGGAGGAAATCTGAATTCTCTGATTGTCTGATCTCTCTCTGACCAATCGACTCTACTGCCAACTGGTTCCATGAAGCACGGGTTTATGATATTTTGTTTTTTTAGAAAAAAATCGATTATTTTGCAACTTCAAAAACATTGCAATTGAAGGCTATTAAATCCACATAAGTATGTGTATGTAGCTGTATCCTAAAAATCATCGAGATAGAAATATTCTTATGTTTATTTTACTAGAGGGGGACTGTAAAACTTAGCTGGTTGACTCACTATGTACTTACAAAATAAAGTTACTCTGAAGCCGTGATCCATCATTCAATGGGTGTTCACCAAACAATTCATTCTGTAAATAGTAAGCCATTGGCTTTCGCTTTTGATTACCGTAGATCACTTTTTTATCGGTAGGATCAAAGCACATTCCTTCTTACGTTTCACCCCTTCATCATTGGTTTCAAACTCTTCGTAGCAGTTCGATTTTTTGTATGGAAGTATTTGTTTGGGTACTTTGGTGTGTTAGCTTAACAATAAAAATATAGAAACAAAATAGCATCAAAAACCGGG
This sequence comes from Koerneria luziae, assembly GCA_014805365.1. NCBI lineage: Eukaryota > Metazoa > Nematoda > Chromadorea > Rhabditida > Neodiplogasteridae > Koerneria > Koerneria luziae. The sequence continues at coordinate 7,304 of JACMIJ010001599.1, forward strand.
AAGTTCGCTCCATTTAGTCTAAGACGCCCAAATGAAAAGAAAAAGTCGAGCATCGTGCTTATTCATAAATTATTAACTGAGTATTTTTGTCTTGTTGTGGTATAAAATGGAACATCAAAAATCTGAATGATTGCAGAGAACAAGCTACATAATACGCCGCACCGAAAATTTTGGCGGGAATGTTTTATCGATTGCACAGTAACCGGTGAGAATGTGCATGCCCCGCGCGAGTTACACCCAATTGTTCACACAAGGCAACAGTCATGCTCACTGAACACTTTGAACCCCACACTGAACCCAGTGTTTTATCCTTCTTGTGCATTGCTTCCGCAAGCTGTGTTTAGCCTAGTACACATACATATACATAGTTACTTAGCGTGTTACTAGAATCTATGTAGGCTACAACAATCTTTGGTCGTCTGTTGTATATGGATGAGTCAGAGTGTGAGGTTTGCTTGATATGGTCTTGTGCATTTCTTTGAGTGGAGGAAGAAGGCCTACACTGTAAATGCACCCTATGTACGTTGGCATCACTTCTTCCCATCTGATAGCACTTCCCATGATGGCAGTCGATAGTCACACACAATGCCAAAGATGAAACAACTCTCATTTCAGTCAACCGTTATGCTTCTTTCAGTGTGTTAAATTGGTACAAAAACGGCTACGGTCTTATCGAAAACGAAACGGCGATCTGCTGGAAGCAGCATTAAAGGCAAAGGAAGCAAATAGACTCAGTAAGCGAGAGCAGAGCAGAGAGACAGCGGGAGGGAGCAGGCTACACACATTCTCCCCGCTGCTCAGCCATACTTTCATTCTTTCTCCACATATTGTCCATGTACACACCCACAATCATTTCTTCCTTATTTTATGTATGCTGTTTGTTGTTGATTGTGTTTTTCCAGGTATGCCCGGTGTTGCCGCCGGATTGCCGCCAGCGCCAACCAAGGTACGTACGTTTCGGTGATATCGATTGCAAACAATGCGGACAGCAGTGAACCGGGCAATTGCAGGAGACAGTGGCTGAGCGGATAACAGTTATCTCATACGATATATGGAAGAACCAACAATCCAAAGAGAAGAAGGAGGATACCGAGAATGATCAGGTATGTGTGATGATCAATCCGTTGAATATCCGAACAGGATCTTTTCGTGTCAATGCCAACTATTCCTCCAATGAGAGTCCATATCCAGAAGAACAATGTTGTCTCGTACCTCCCCCCTGTGTCCTCAAATCCCCTCGCGGCATCTTCGTCCCCATCAGCCACTACGCTCTCCTCTACCCCAACCCCTATCCCCTCTTCCTCTCCCTCCTTTCCCCCTCCCCCTCCTTGTTCCTCCTCCTCTTCTCTTCCCCCCTCCTCCCTCCTTCATCCCAGTCCCTCATTTCCCCCTTCCTCTGCTCCCGTCGTATTCGCTCCTTTAATACTTCCTCCACACGCGGTGCACATCTTCTCTTCTATTCCTTCCCTGATAAGGGAATCTCTGGACAAAGAAAAGGGTTTCCAACAGTTGATCGGAGATCCCTTCTTCCAATGAATGCAGTTCCGATTTCTTCTCCTTTTCGGGTTCTTTACATGTCATTCTGTCCAGTGAGCATCTTCCATCTATTTCTCATTATATTAATCGATGAAATCAAATCGATATTCATGTAATATTGTGTGTATGTATTGATGTAACACGTTGCATAAATGTTCGTGTCTAAAGAGATGACAAACTGCTTAGAAAGAGATCCTTGTTTGTTTTTGTTTGTGCAGCTACATTTTGTGTTTTGGTCGCGACTTCTCAAGGTTGTTCGCACTGAGGAAGTGAAAGAACTCATATGCATAACCAGAATAGACCATGAGAAAGAACAGATCCGTATTATGGGCATATTGACATAGCGTCTCGAGCGCATGACTTATAATTAGTGTACGGGTTACTACGGTTGCGTGCATCATGAGGAAATTTCAACAACGGTTTTTTTACTCGTTGCTGGAATAATTATTACGGAAAGTGATGATGCCACGTGCACCTCCGTATTTTATTTGGCTAATTGAAAAAAGAAAAATGACAAGTCGTCTAAAAAATTCTATACCGTATACACGGTGTCTCGGGCGCGCAACTTAGTGTACGGATTATTATGGTATTGTGTATCGTGGGATAAATTTAACAACTACCTTTACTAGTTTCTGGAATGATTATTAGGAAAAGTGATGATACAGCATTAATCTCCGTATTTTATTTGTTTGATTAGGTAAAGAAAAATATATATAAAGTCCTCCGAAAAGAATTTTACATAATACATTTTATTGATTTTAGCTGTAATACCGTAATAAGAGACGGAAATATCGTATTAAAGAGGAATTCCCTATTTGCGCGGTTTCTTAGGACCCGGGACACTGTGTATATTTTGACAATTTTTGATGAAATACCGTAGTAAAAGGCCGAAATATCACAATAAGGAGGAATTCCTTAGTGGCGTGTTCCTTGGACCCGGGACTCCGTCATGATGTCATGAAACCACTTCTCATATTTGCGTGACACGCTCTTGCACGCACGCGCGACCGCGCAACGCACCAGTTCGGGTTGGTGTAAGAAGTCAGAGTGTTCATGACAGTGCACAGCATGTTACTAGTGAATCACTGTGTATCACAGCTATCCATATATAAGGGTAGGGTGAAATATGGCACGGTGCCAAGTACAGTAACCTCAAAATACAACATGTTGCTTCCGCCGGTCTACAGTACCTAATTTGCATATAATAACAAAGATTTCACTGTCTATGTACAACAAAAGGATATGAAAATTTGAGACCGGCGGAAGTTGCAATGACTCACAAGGGGAAGTCGCGAACTAACAAGGTCAGTTTTGGAAAGGGTGATGTGCGGTTATACGGTGTTTCGAACGATGATTACGACCGTCTGCTTTAAAATTGCCAACGTTATCTCTGGGAGCCTCATTTTGGCCGCCAAAGTTAGCGCGTTCACCCAATTGACCGCGCATTCTGTGCTCGATTGCGTAATCACTATCTTATTGTTGCCAGCCGCCACGGGACATCGTGGTGTAGCGGCGTGCGTGCTACGTGTACAAGGAGGAGGTCCGGGGTTTGAATTCTTTTGTACACCATTACTTTTTGCAGATGCTGCATAAGACAAGTTTAACCTTGGCTTATCTTAAATTGTTTTTTTCTGGCGTGTGAATCGTCGTCATCTAACATCCAATCGGGGTCTACGATATCGGCAAGTGGTTGTAAGCTCATCTCTTCCTCGGTCTCGTAGATAAATCCACCCTTCATTTCCAGGAACATGAGCTTCAGAGAGTTGGCCAGCTTGGTATAATTCCGTGATAGTGGTCCGTTCATGCAAGGAGGCAAAGCCGTGACGAGGAGGCCGAAGACGCGTTCTGGTGATACGGCCATAGTGGGAACAACTACTTACATTAAATGAACGTAATACCAGGTTCAAGCAGTAGAACATTCTAGAACATTCAATCGTTAAACATTTAATCAATGGAACATACAGAGCACGCGAAAGCAAACGAACAACAGGGGGTCCGAACCAACCCCGGACCACCTCCTTGTATGCGTAACACGCACACCGCCACACCACGGCGTCCCTTGACGGCTCGCAACAATAAGATAGTGATTACGCAATCGAGCACTGACTGCGCTGTCAATAGTGAAGTGAGCACGCGCCAACTTTGGCGGTCAAAATGTGGCTCCCAGAGGCAACGTTGACAATTTTGAAGTCGACGGTCGTAATCACCGTTCAAAACGCTGCATAACCGCACATCTCCCTTCTCGAAACGTTGACCTTAGTTCGCGACATGTAAGCCCACAAGCCTTTCAAACTGTGCCCTTACTAAGCCTAAGTCAGGCAAATGTAAATGAAAAGTGATTCTCTTCGTCATCTGCGAAATGATTTAAAAAAAATTATTTACTAAACGTTGCATGACGAAGATGAATGAGAAAATGAACAGAGAGTCCTGATTGGGACGAGACAGATGAAAGGATATAAGGTTCCATGCCCGCTAGGATCGCCATCCGCCCGCAGCAAACGACCATCCAGGATGGCCAGAGTGGCCGCTTCACCTCGAAGTCCGTGTAAAGAGAGAGACGCGGAACAACCGAATACTTCCAGGTCTTATCCTCTGGTCAGTCTTAACAAGCAATGTGTATCACCCAGTATCGTAGAATCCCAGGGACAAAACATTCTTTGCTTCTGACGTCTAGGACCCGTCCGATTTCATAGAGCCTTCTCTCTGTGCACCATCAAACCTCTTGGTCGCTTCGAGGATGAGCCTCCCTGAAGAAGGCCCAAGAATGAAGCGGACAGTCGCCAGAGTGGACACTATAAGCCTGTCGCTTCAGGAGATAGGTCGAAAGGGTAGCATCGGACTCCACACCCAGACATCCTTCGCGTGTGAACAAACGGAACCTCTCGAGCTGCGGTAACAGCGTTGCCGAAGGAGCCTGACCAATCGAAGCATACCGGACATTCTGGCAAACGGACAAAATGGCAGGAGGCGATGGAGGGGGGTGCCTGCATGTCTGGGGCCGGACATTTTGGCAAACGGACATTTTGGCAGGTCATATTTTAGTGGGCCCAAAGGACTGCCGCTCATAAGAATGTTT
>JACMIJ010001600.1:0-11912 GCA_014805365.1 Koerneria luziae
ATTTTCCGACTTTTAAATTCGGAAAATTTTCCGTTTTCCGAATTTTCCGAAAAATAATTTTCCGCACAGCCCTGGTGGGTACCAAAGAATCTCATACACGATGAACACAAATATTCCTGACTTGTGACTAACGTACAGGATGTCGAATATTTTGTACTGGAAACACTCTAGGAGGTTCAAATCTCCATTTTACAGGATGTTGAAATAACTGTGATTGGTCACAGCGTGGATATTATGTGACGATGAATGATGCTTGGGGTGATGAAGTGTGAGTCACCTAAGACATCGATCGGTTGCTTTAGCACGCCGTCTTCCATGTATTCTGCCGGCTTTTTTATAGCCTCTGTATCACACGATCGTGTGTGCTTGCACAGGAATGTATATTTCACATCTGATGACATGCTGTTTACCTAGACATAGCTTAGAATTCATATTGCACTTCAATGTTGAACTTGATATTATCTTCTTTCTACCAGACATAGCTTCTTTCTGCCAACTAAACCGAAATTTTTTTTGCAATTAACTATCCATGTCTACGGACGGTAATTCCAAGACCTCACTTGGAGGTTGACGCTAAAAATGCAAACGCGTTGAATTTTGTACTTTGTTAAAAATTTCACCTTGACAAAAGCCATTACAAAATTAACTTCGTTGATAATAATAATCAATTTAATTTCTATTAAAGATAACATTGAACAAGAAAAATTCACAATCAGGCGGCAGCCAAGGAAAGCAAACCATAGACATGTTGAACGGCGCCAGTCCGTATAGTCGCACTCTTTCCTGTATATGTTTGTACAAAATACTTCCGGGCACAAATGAAACCTGTTAAGGAAGCTGTTATGTCTTTGAGTTACAAATGCACAGTAACTTTTTTGAGTTACAAATGCACAGCTCGCATCGAAAAATTTGCGAACGCAACTTCTGTCAGGGAACTATATATGGAAATGGTGATGTTTATTTATTTATTTTGAATCCACGAATTCGTGATTTCCTTTAAATTGATTCCCGATACAATATTGGTCATGCCGGAACCAGACTGTCGTAGTGAACATCTTATGCCTAATCAATTTGTAAAGGAAAATAAAATATCGTTTTCTTAGGATGTTATTATTTTGAGAATAATTGTTAGTTTGAGGCTATGTTCTAAGACTTTAATAAACCTGTACAATAAGGTAAATTGTTGCTACAGGCTTTCAGAAATCTTTTGCTAAAGTACCGGCTAACGAAAATTTGGCGAAAAAGGCAGCTAGCCAAGCATGCAAATGTGTGCAAAACATGCCAAAGATTCGTTTGATTGGACAGTAAAATGTTCGATGCTGAGATATTGAAACAGTGCTGACGAACGTGTAAATTTGCCGGGATATTTTCCCTCTGAAATGATATTACATTATAAGAAATATTACATGTACACCCATAAAATCCATATTTTTGCGATCAATAACTACATTGCACTCTGCACCTGCTCACCCATATCTCAATCAACAATGTGTATGTACCAATGGTTAGCGCTATCATCTCGTAATCACCGACACTCGGAGAGGATTTTGTCCAACATGCCATGCTTTGAACCGGAGAAATAAAGATCTGCTGGTCGTCAGTCGCCGCCACGATCTCAATAACAACATAGCCATCTTTCTGAAAACAAAAGAAGCTTATCGAAATAATTAACCATCAGTCTGGTACAGATCTTACGATGAATACTAAAGGTGATAAACTTTGAACTTTCAACAGTGATTTTAGCATACATAGAATATTTATTGATCTAGTGACTAGCCTTATCTTAAAAAAAGATAAACAATCTTTAGAGGAAAACGATAAACAAGTTCCAAACTAAGAAAGGAATGTTGTTGATCTACCAATTGGCTAGCGTCATAGGCCTTAGTTGGTGCAACACTCTTGAGTGGGTAAATTGTCGCATTGCAGGGACGTTCGCGGAACTCCTGTGTCTTGCAAATCCCTGCCATGCGCATCTCGACTGATGAGTTCATGGCTTTCGAGCTTAGGAATGTTCCGCTTTCGCTGAACAAAAACATGAGGAGTCTTTTCTATCACTGTGATGGCAACACTTTCCCTTGTTTCACCGTTCACAGCAGAGATATTCCTGATTTGTGACTAACCTATAGGATGTTGAAAAATTTGTATATCCCTTAAGAAATTACACAGGATGCTGAGATAACTGTGAGGCGTTGCCAGGGTTGTATAAAACACTAATGCTTGCATAGTGATTTATCAATCTGGAGCCATATACATTTGTGACCATGGCAGTAGCCATACCGTAACAGATATTTCAACATCCTGTGAAATGTTTCTATGAAAATTTGGACCTCCTGGAGTGTTTCCAGTTCATAAATTTAAACATCCTGTAGGTTAGTCACAAGTGAGGAATATGTCTGTTTGTGGCATCCATCGACCGTTAATCTCGGTGGACTTTCTGGCACCAATCGTACACGGATAATGTCACCACTGCCCGCTCCGGGAATTAAAGATGGGTTAAAACTTGGGGTTTTTTTTAGAATCACTGTTTTACTGCACTAATCTCTTTTTGTTGGCACTATTCTAGTTAAGGAGTCCAAAAAAATTTTGGGGTCCGACAGAAACTGAGCGGTCCAAAAAACTAAGAGATCCAACTGGCAATGCTGAGTACAAAAAAAAACTGAGGAGGTAGTGGCAGCATGTGGCATAGAACACATAACATTATACTTGTAAATAAGTAAATAAAAATAATCGTGAACAGTATGAAAAAAAAATGGAAAACCGTGTTTCTGGACCCCTTAGTTTTTTGGACCCAGTATTCCCAGTTGGACTCCTCAGTTTTTTTTGGTTCCTCAACTAGAACACAGCCCTTTTCTTTTCCATGCATGACGAGATTTTGTGGCAATACTTAGAAAGACGCAGGAGGTGCCCTACCTGAACAGACACCAGGGGACAGTGAGCAGATGCATGGGTGTGACAAGAATGCCCATGCACAGCCTCTTCGTCACGTTGTTGTAAATATTGACAGCGGCGTGTATTGGATCCCTGCAAAATGTTCTTGGAAGCGTTGATAAAACGTGTATACATTCGAAAAAAGTGATGTTTGTGAGTTTTTTTTTCAGAGTTAGAATTTTCACAACAAGAAAAATACGAGTCAATTCGGGAAAAGTGGGGCTGCGCAAGGTAATCTTCTGATTTGGCTATTGCGTGTGGGTCCAAAAACATCAAAAGGAAAGATAATACCTTCACGATTTGGCTCTACATCTTCATAATGTAATAAACGTCTGTCAACAGGAAAAGTAAGAGCAGATTTGGCTAACATAAGTAACTCATACCACTTCTCACGATCGACATAGAACACAGCGTTTTAAAGCTATTTCTATATTTCCGATCTCAAACCTGCATATTCGTTTGGCTCACATTTCGTAGAATTCTGCATTGTACATTAGGTCCGGCATAAAACGCTAGTACATACTTTGTTCCACATTTTGCCCGCAATTCAGCGCGATCGCTTGGCGTAAGCTTTGACAGTCCACTTTGAGCCAAATCGATGAGGCACGCGACGAGAAACACGACGACGAACAACACACGCATATCGTATGATCTATGTCTATCAGCAAATCAACATTGTGCTTCAAGCTATCCTTCGTTGTACCAATTATGGATACGATGGATCGCAGCAACGGTCCACTGTTTGAGAATTGCAATTCCCAGCCGCCATAACAATGAGCCTTTCGCCGGGAACTTTTCTATCCAGAAGTAGGCCATATTTTCAGGGCGGTGAAGGAATTATGACAAAAAAAACTGTACATACATGTGAAGAAAAACAACAATAGACAGCACGTCATGCCACAACACAAAGCACAGTATTGACTGCTCTTATTGTTAGCCTGATTGCCCTAATTTGATATCTGTCGTCAGATTAGCCACTCTGAACGGCAACGATATTCTGCTTGTTGTGTTAGAACAACTTACTCGCATTTTCTCCTTGTCATGCATGTAAACAAGACTCGTAACATGTGTGAGCGGCAAAAGCATATAAGGAAATGGCAATTTTTTGCCCCAAATATTTCCCGATTTCGACCCTTTCAAGACTAATAAGGACAAAAAGGATAAACTCGGTCAGCTATCCCTAGGAGCAGGAAATTTGCGAGGAAAAAATCAATTCAAATAGGAACCAACGGCGTTATGCATGGGTGTCGTATATGAAAGTGGGTAGTTAGGTGGTACACGTGTCGGATTTCGATTAGCGATCAATTTCATGTTATATGTTGAATGTCATGCAACAATATGTACCATATCATTCGTTATGTTTATGTAGTTGTTTACCCATATGTACAACCAAAAAAAATCAAGAATGATCTGGCCACGTGCTGGGGCAAGAAAACGAAACCGTATCGGCGCAGTACGAATTCTGATGGTTCATATTAAGAAACCCAGAAGAAGAGCAAAAGCCCATTTATCATATGTCACATCCGAAAATCGTAGAAGGATGGCGTCGCTAGATAATTTTCGGAGGGTCTGATTAGTGACGAGATCAAGTAATCCCCCATTAAGCCAATGATGTTTTTAGACAGACAGGTGTGAAAATGTGTAATATATTTATGTACATGTATTCCCAAAGATAACGGTAATGCAAGCTGTATTCAATTCACAACAAATTTTTATCAGGAAACATGTGTGCACATATTTGACAACATGGATTTCTGTTTTATCCGGAAGTTTCAGTTGCCTTCTCAAACGAGGTACAGTAGATGATTGCTGCAAAATGATACATATGCATTTTTTTTCTACTAACAAGTGATTCTTCTTTTTCATTTTATGCTTCTACGTTAGCTGCATCTTGCGTTTTATTGAAATTTAAGTAATCATTTTGCAATCCCGAAAATGCCGATTTATGTCTTAAAACGGAGAAGTTTGCTTTTTGCTTCGTTTTTTGAAAGGTTCATTGAACGAAAATCGTACAGTTAAAGCCGACAGCGGTGATGTTATGGGGAGGATATGCGTCGCGGTCCGGGCAGAGTCCGGTCATCTTGCAGATGAACGGAACCGCACTTGTGACCATACCGGCAACCATGACTGCTTCACCTTCCTGAAAGCGATGTAGTAACTGTACTGATATCATAAAGAGAGTGACATCTAACACTGACAAAATTTTTTTTAGTAACACTCCTTGTTCGGTCTTTGTTCTACCGAAGCATGCAATTTCATTTATGGCTGGTTAAGGATAGTCTATTGCGATTTTTCAAGTTTGAAGGTATGGTTGAAGTGTGTAGATGAATGTCTATAATAAATTTAAAAAATAATTGATTTTTGGTTTTTTTCGGAGAACACCCACATTAGTTTTAAATGCAAAATGGGATGTCCTAACACCTAAAAACTTGAAGAGCGAACAAAGGAATTTGTAAATTTCAAACCAAATACAGCCCACACATACCTTATTTTTTGCCATACTTGGTTGCTCGTAGAAAGAATTGATTCGTGTTGCATATGCAAACAACACTTTCTGAGATGAATCACCATCCCTTTTCCGAATGTACGGAGCGCCATCGTCGAACTGAATAGAGCGGCCGTTTAGCGCATTATTATTGCTCTTAAGAAGTAGTAAATTCTCTTTCAAAGGTACTATGTCACAGTTAAAGAAGTAGTAAATGCACTTTCTTTTTACTATGCCCGTATCATATGTTTGCTCTGAAACATGAATAAATAGGGCATAGTTACATGCTATTTTTTGACGATTTTCTGTCTTTAAAGGCTCATAAAACACCCAATTGGGGTCTATAACACAAAACAAGCTACAGAAGGGTCAACCACACCCAGGGCAAGCTATGGTTAACGGGGACATAGTACTTTAAAAAGTGAGTTTACTCCTTCTTTAAAAATAGTTTGCTTGGATGTGGTTCACAGTTCTAGATTCTTTAGTAAAATAAATATCAATTGAGCGTCTTGCCTGGAAGACCAAAAATGGGCATCTTTATTTTTTTCGCAGTATCGACGTCCTTCTCTATAGAACGTGTTACATGTGGACATATATTCACAATAAGCATATATCATTCAACACAGAACGTGCTTATGCCCCATTCATGTATTCATATATCGCAGCAAACATGAAAATATACAGACTTAGTGAATACGTGTAACCCCTCCTTTAAAGGATCTGCGCGTGTATGAAAGATTCGCAACTTCTAGGAGCGTTGTAGCTATCCTATAAGGAATACATGGTTTTTGCCTCCTCACGGTTTCTCGCCTCCTTTAAAGGCTTACTTTCCCTAGAATGGCATCGCCTTTCTTGAATTGTGAGTTCCACCACACAAGAGCTTTGCCATCTCTTATGGCAACATTCGGAGTGCGATCTGTGATATTCAAGTACTGCAGCGGTCCGTCCGCGTTGTTGTGTTTTGCTGAAGAATACTCTCTCTGTGAGATTAACTGAAATGTTTTGAAAGCTATTGGCTTTTTAATGATACCCAGAATGCTTTGTTTATATCTAAATCTCATACACATTTTTCTGTGCAGCTTATAGGGGGGGGGGAGCAATCGCATTCCCGAACCTAGACGTCCATTTCATTGGCAGCGACAATTCGGTGCACTCAATATAAAAACCGCCTGGATAAGAACCGATTGAATAAGAACCCTAGAACAATAATTATCGTTTGTAATTATCGTTTGTCCCGGTTTCTTATTCAGGTGGTTCTTATCCAGGCGGTTCTTATTCTTGGCGGCACCGGAAATTCACAATATTTTTTTGTTGCACATCCTTACGGCCGAATAACAATATATCCGTTATGTTTGTTCTCTTCTTTTACTTGTGGAAGCGTGTTCATTGGGAAAGCGCAAAGCCGGCGTACCGTTCCTTCCCTGGCCGATTATGTGAATTGTGTCGTCGGCATAGTGTTCACTGTTCTTGGGCAGGCATGCAAAGCAAATATCTTCCCGCGTTGATGCCAGTTCAATAATTGCGAAATCGTGCGATGCTTCGTCCACAATCTTGTTAATATGATGGTCGCGATAGCTAAACATATTCTTTCAACCTTTATAAAATAGGTCGATAAAGAAGTCAAGACTTTTGAAGTCTTTGAAGTCATGAAGGTCTTGAAAGTCGAATAAGTTTCTCATTCTTGCTCATTTAGCCACAGCCATGACGGTGGTCGTATTGCTTTTGCTAGAAATAACCATTGAAGACTGTAATGGCATTGATTTTTTCTACATATTTGGGCCTTGATAAAAATAGGCTAAATGTGCTGTTCTGCCACAGCAAAGAAACGGAATTTCAGTTCCTTTAAAGGTAGCCGGAAACCGTCATTTCATTCGCACAAAATGCGTTTATAACGAGTGTTTTATTGACCCGCCTTGTGTGTTCAGGGAATACACACAAGCAAAAATTCCCCCGTAGATGGACGGTTACCGGCACGATTTATTCACAAATCAATGATCGCAGAATGCATCAGCTATATTTATTTCTTCGAAATAGGAATACAATATTTTTGTCTTACCTATCCAACGGCCAGAAGATGTTTTTCACTCGAAGAAGCTTTTGATTAGTCGCATCTTGGTCACAATCCTAAAGAAAGGATTGTAAAAGTAGTATTCGAGAAAGAGGTCCCAGAAGGAAGGCAGTTTACGAAAATTTGGCATTACCTAATGCCGAACCAACGACTTCATGCGCATTAACCACAATCGCAAGAATAGCACTATTACTCAGGAGTAAAAAATCAGTTTATTGTATCCGTGTAGACTCGTGGACAAAAACCACCATACCATTCATCGATCGCTGCAAGACCCAGACTTCATTCAAACATAGAATCTTTGAGAGTATCAGATTTTCTTACTTACTTCTTAGTTGCTTCAACTCAGATATGTTTTTGAACGAGCAACAAAGAGGGATTTATGGCGCCAGATAGGAAGATGTATTTCTTGCTCTACACAAATACCTGCCGTCTTCCGAGTGGTTGAACGATGTCTCGGCGCGTCAGATTGCTTTCGTCAACCTTGACGTGCACAAAGCAATCGGTTCCATAGCCGACCATCACGTCGGGCGTCGCATAGCTGAAAGCACAATAAGAACAGCTTATTTGCTTCTACTAGGTTTACGGCACCTCAGTGAACCGGGTAGAAGCAAACATTGGGATTGCTTCTACCCGGTTCAGTGAGACCAACAAAATTGGGGAACTTCGAACTGGGCGAACCATTAGGGCATAAGGACAAAAATACATTGATAGAGAAAAAGAGAGGTGGCTTACGCTCGAGAAGGCGCTTTCTGCACACAATGGCGGGCGGTCAGCGCATGCCAGGGGCTGATGAAGGCGCCGGCGCATATCGGATGCCAGATGGTGGTGTCGTTTTTCGGCGAGCAGTCTCCGTCCGACAGTGCGCTGCATCGGACGAAAATCGCAACGAACCACTCCTCCAATCCGCGATGCAGCGAATCTCCGTAGTGGATGCGCGCCATGAAATGTAAAAGATTTGCATAAAGAAGGAGCAAAGCCAATGCTTTTCCGGTCTATTATACATAGTCAATACTTTGGTCTGAAACGCACGAAAATTATAATTATGTAAATACGATATAAATATGGTATGCCATATTTTGTCCTTTCTAATTGTGATAATGTATTACGTTGCTATTCGAATCACGGAACAACCTACAGCAGAATCAGTCACATCTTAAATAAATAAATATTCGAACCTCTAACCCATGTGCATATGTTGCACTACTTTTCGCATCGCTATAGAAGAAATGCATACTGTCGCGTCTTGAACACAAGTCCGCAATCTCTTTGGACGTTTTCGTTTTCCGCGATGCTCAGCACTTTTCGCGATACGTTCAGTAGAGGCAGTTGATCGGCGAAATCTCGTTGTATGTCAGAGTACATCTGATCGATGGCGGTTACGGAGACGCTTCTCGTCGACACATTTCTGCCCTTTGCGAGAAGGCGCGTGAGGATGAAAGGATCGTCGAGGCGGACTGCAAAGCAGAAGGAGTACGCTCTGTCGTCAACTACCACCGTAGTAATATCATCATTTATCATGCGAAAGGAATATGAAGTACCTTCCAACTTAGCCCAATAAAACATCGTATCTTCGGACCTTCCCTCGAAAAACTTCATACGACATCTATGTCTCATTGTTAGTCCACAAAAATGTGCAAAAAGTCATAGGAGAATGCTCTGGAAACAGAGAAGTTTTGAATGAAAAGCATTACAAAAAATACTGTTTACACTACGCATTTTTTTTGCTAATGGTAAATTTAATTTTCGATTTTCGCTAGCCTTACTTTCTACAAGTAATACTTTCTGAGTTTATATATTTTTCTACTTATTATAACATGTTGCTGTCGTCATCAACGTGACGAACTAGTAAGGTGTTCTTTCGCTATGCGAAACGCTAATCCGCGATGCGTTGCGCGATGCCGCATCGGACTTACTTGTGTCCACGGTGGGCAGGAACAGGTGCTGGGTGGTGTTGTATATTGGGCCGTTCGGACAGTTCCCGGTGTGATAGCAAATGAATCCGACCAGATTCGAGATGTTCGTCGCCAGCGAGTGTCGATGCGGCTGCTGAGTGCTCAGCGCGGAAAGAACGCCCAGCAGATGATGCCGTCCGTTGTGCAAATACGTGTACGGTGCGCCGTGATCGAGCTGAATAGAGTTGTAAGTCTTCGAATTTGAGTGTCTTAAACGATCTGTTGTGTCTGGATTTTAATGCGAGAAAACCTATGCTTTTCAAAGAAATTTTTTTGTTAATTTCTTTTTAAAAACTTGTCAAAGAGGAATATTACTAAATTTTACCCTCTCGTCCTGTACATATATCCGACTGTCGCTTAATGTTCAGTTTAATAAGCGCATTAAAGTTTTCACAGTTTAGTTGAGGTTCACAAGCTTATGGATTGGTGTTGGTTTACGAAAATAATTGGAATACTTTGGTAAATGTGGTTAATTGGAAAGAATCCTCATAAGATTCGATGATACAGTGAGAGTCGGATATTTGTACAGAACGGAGTCAGATAAGGCATTAGTTGCACCTCGGTTGTTGTCACCGTATATCCATCACTTCCGTTGCGAAGCAATTGATTCCAGATCGCTGTCATATTTATCTCCATGTTGTCGCTACCCTCCTCCCAGTAAATTCCGTTCCTCGCGGTGAGATTGAAGCGTCGAAGCAATTCTTAAAGAACGAGTAAGTAAACTCACTCCTTTGCTATGCCCGAATAGTCCTGTGCTTGCTGTAAAACAAGGAAAATTAGAAGCTAATTAACATTGTTCTCTGCGTATTATGTATGCTTTGTTTGAACGATTAACTTAAAGAAGGATCAAACTCACTTTCTAACCCATATATTATTGTACCAATCCCTCGTTGTGGGGGAAATTCTGATCGATCTCTCATGTTATCCAGTGGTCTTACTCTGATCAGATCGGTACCAAAAAGCAATACAAGCAGTCAATTTGCATGCTAATTGAGAGGTAGCCAAATTTTGTAGTGCGACAGCAGTGGGCATAGGTAAATTTAGGAGCATAGCACAAGCAGTACACACACAAAATAATGCGTTGGCTCCTTCTTTAAGCTTGAATTTTGAACAAATGTTACGAAGGCTGAAAAAAACGCATACTCTACCCTCGGTTAAGACGATGGAATTTTCCTTCTTAAATACAAAAAATGTAATACCTGCATATTTTCGATGTATCATATATTACATACTGCTCACTTATTTACTATTTTTACAGACGTACAAAATCAACACCACTCACCGCATTCTCTTAGTTGCCAACGCTTGCAAAGCTTGGGGTTTTCGGCGTCTTCACATTCGAGTTGTTCATCCCACTCGCACATTTCTGTTCAAATTCATTACTATTTTTCTTGTGTCAATAAACACAGCACTTGTTCTAGCTAACCACAATGGGGGCCGAAAACCGTGAATTCTCGGAGGCAAAAACCACCATTTAGTTATAAAGTTGACCCCCTCACAGAAGTTGCGGGTTGCTTATACACGCAATTCTGCTAACACAAAAACAACGGTTTCTGGCCTCCTGTAAATACTCTTTGAAGGATACGCGAAACCGTCACTTTGTTCTGGCAGAAATGTGTGTATAACAGACCCGCAACTTCTGTGAGCAGTTTAGTGAAAGTAGGCTTCGCCTGGCTCCTTCACTATACATTGTACAGCCACGTCCACACATAAATGTTTATAGAAAACATGTAGAGAACCAAAGGAATGGCGCATGATGGGCCTTTTATATGCAATGGTGAATCATACGTGTATTGGCGAGCAGTGTTGGGAAAACTATTGGATTGATTGGAATCCAAGACACACCCGAGGGCAGGAAATAGCAGAAGGGAATAGTACACTAGGAAAGTACAGAACAATGGGGGTCAAGGGCGACACATAGATGCTGCGACATCGAGGGCCCTCTCCGACGTCCGAGTCGCACCGACAACAGGCAGGGGTTCAGAGACGTGGATGGGGATTGCCGCTGCACATTCAGAGGCGCTTCTGATGCGTGAATGGGGGGTCCCAGGCATCCGACGAATTGTGTAGCGCTGTTTCGATGCCACCATTATTGCTGGCTGCTTATTTGTAGCTGTTTGAGTATCCTGTCGAGATAGCCAAAGAGGTATAGAGATCGGTGTGAAAAATGCGGATGGTAGTGGAGGGGGTTCATTCTGTCGAGATGTCGAGACAGAACCTCCGGCGCGGAAAAGCCAGTTGGACATGTTGTTAGGCATAAAAACCGCACCTGCATGGGCATGCTGAACACGGAGTAGACTGTAGCTCAGAAGATATCGCTAGCAGTTTCGTTTCCGAGTGGTCGCCATTTAGTGAAAGTAGGCTTCGCCTGGCTCCTTCACTATACATTGTACAGCCACGTCCACACATAAATGTTTATAGAAAACATGTAGAGAACCAAAGGAATGGCGCATGATGGGCCTTTTATATGCAATGG
>JACMIJ010001601.1:0-11911 GCA_014805365.1 Koerneria luziae
AAAACCAACCTTTCCCGTAAGCACCCAGTCAGTAATAGATGCATGTTTACGTGTGGACCTTTCGTTCGCCATTTCACCTTCGCTTTGTGCGCCGATTATTGCTGTTTTGCCTGGCGGAATTGCGCCTTTTTTGACCGGAAGCTGGAATGGACCTCTCGATATATGCATGTGTACTAGTGGGATCCGATATATACACTACAGCCTAACATGCTTAAACTACATTTGAAACTTTATATTTTTTTATCGTAAAGATTGTATTAAGAAAGTTGCGATTTCGATCATGTTTCAGTACTCTAATTGTATGTGATTGCCAGCAAAAATGTATTTATTGTCAAAGGAGTATCCTTTCACCAACTATTCCCTCTCTTTCTTAACACCTTGTAACTTTATTCTTGCTACCGCATAGTGTGTGCAGTGTATATGTACATACTTTATGTGTTTCCTGTGTTCTGACGAAGTTGTCAGATTGCGGGAAGATTGTATAGTTAGTTCCGAGCCGGAAAGGTGGAATGCCTTATTCTGTCGGTCATGGCAACCAATCAGGCTGGTCAGGCAAATGTCAATTATATCCACCCTCACCATGGACACTCCTTCCCTTCTTCTGCCTAATCTGAACTACGAGACCGGAAGGACTAAAGACTACTTTTCTGCCCATTCAAGACATTAGCTGGTTGTAAGACTAATTTGAACTTTTGGCGTTTTACAGCAAAGAAGTTTTCTCAATTTTTCCTTCCAAAGTGTGAATAATACGTTCAAATTTAGGCTGTGCTTTTTCGATTTCAGGTTTTTTTGGGTTTAAAAATCTCAAACAGCTGTTGTTTTATATTTTTTTGATCTTGCAACAATAAGTTCTATGCTAAAGAAATTTTTGTTTCCATTCAAATTCAGCTATTCAAAGAAACTAAAAGCCAGTGTCTTATTGCTATGCTCACCTTGTTCGCAGGCATGCATTTTTATGGACTCGTAAGTATTATTAGAAGATTTGATCGCATTGCTCTTTTGTATTTTTCTTACAGTCAGTCAGTGTTATTTTTATTGTTAGACGAACTGCTTTTCTCAATTGCGTATTTTTGACAATAATTGCTTTTTTCTTTCTGACAATGAGATTATTTCGACCACACGCAATTTTTAAAACCTTTGTCGCTTGATTACGGTATCAATTGAATCGAATAGTCGTTGCAGGATGTCGCGACTACTGTCGCTCCTCACTCCACATTCGCTGCTAAATGCCTTTACGAACGAGAATACTCGTCAGTTATCCGTAGACTTCGCTAGATTATTAGCCGCTTTCTATCTGGACTTCCCTTTGTTGTTGCCACGAGAAGAATCTCAACGACTGCCGACATTATTCAACTGGAGCGTATTGAGCGCGAAAGGTAGAATCCTTTACCTATCAAGTAAAATTAACTTGCCAGAAATTGTCTGTTGCCGTTGGCAGTACTGTAATAATCAGTGAAATCCCAAGAAGAATCGCTTATTGTTAGTAAAAAGGGTAAAAACAACTTCCTTCGAATACTAACTTTGTCACTTGCTAACGTGAAGAATTTGAGAAAGTAAGTGAAAACAGCCAGACAAGAATATAGCTAGTTATTTACAGAATCTTCTGTTTTCCCACGGACCACAGTAGTGATACATCAATTTCACTCGTAAAACCCCATTTTACATTTTTCTTTTCAGAAGCCGAAGCCTACACGAATGTCGATCGTAACGAGTTCTCCGCCCGGTTACCGGCTGAGTTTTCACCGAAACTACCGGCTGTCGTGCTGTCTCGGGCCGGTTTCGTGCTTGAAGCCATCCTGTATGCTGACCATTTCTCAGATAGGCGGTCCGCCCTCATCTTGAGGATGTATGGAGATATTACGTACAAGTAAGTTATTCCTAAAAATTACCCATTATTTATAGCCATTGGCTTGGGTCTCATCTCAACCCCGGTCAATATCGTGTTTTTTAGCCATCGAATGTGACATCCTCATGGGCAAGTCTAAGTAAGCCAGGTTCTCTAGGCCTAGTTCTAGGCTAGACTCCTGGCTGCTGTGCCTTGAGTGTCACTTATACCGTTGATTTGGTTTAGTCTTTCGCTAACTCGTCAGTACTGCATGGAGCTCATCAATGACGTGTTATCCAAGTCGGTCTCCGCTGCGATTGCTGTCCCACAGCACTTTGAGGTGACGCTGCAAAGAATGAAGGTTAGTTTCTACCTAATTGTAAGACAAAAAGAGTGCAGCCCAACAATAAAGTGAATTTTGTCCGTCAAATGCAATGGTGTAGATCAAACATTTTTTACAATAAACTTATCGCTAGTGCAGAATTCTCAAAAGTATGTTTTAGCACGCTGTTTTTCTTCTTGGTAGAACATGGAAGCTGCTTTTATCCCAAACTTCTTTCAGGAGAATGTTGTACAGTCGCTGTTCGAATTGGATATCATTTGTGACGAATCCTACACCGTCCGATTAGAAAATATGATTGTAAATAAGATGGAACTGTTATTCGCACAACTTCCTATTACTGTTCACGAAGAAAACCTTGTAAGTTAGCTTTTTGTTGAGCTCTTCGAGCATCAGTGGTTCAGTGGTAGAATGCTCGCCTGCCACGCGGGCGGCCCGGGTTCGATTCGCGGCTGATGCAAGCTTTTTGTCCTCACTCTACGTTTTCCGCCCTTGAAGTTAGGAATTCTTACCAATTGTTGCTCCAGCAGTAGGGTTGTTTCGCGTTTCACCTAAGCTGGTGCCCCTTTTTTCTACTCCGCTTACCATGATCGCTTGAATAATTTGTCTGTACTGCAATGTACTGCATTCGCACAGAGATAAGTAACATAAATGTAGCTTCAAAAGTGTTGAAGTGTTTAAACCACTTAAAGGGGGCCGGAAACCGTGAATCCTCGGAGGCAAAAACAACCATTTCCTTATATAGTTGCCCCCCTCACAGAAGTTGCGGGTCTCTTATACACGCAGTTCTGCTAACACAAAACAACGGTTTCTGGCCTCCTTTAAAATTTGAATATTTTTCTGTAACTGACAATAGCTGCTTCAGCTGCCGCGTGCCCCATTGTACTGTCCACCGGAACCTCGTTCCGATCTGTCGGCCGAGCAGGTGATCCACCTGAAGTTGTACTCGTACCTCCAACTCTTCCTGCACTCCCAGCATCGGACGAATCGACTGCGGGCGGAGATCCACACTCTGCTCTCCGCACTCGCGCAGTTCGACTTCTTTTATGATGTGAGTCGAGAGTTAACTGATCGGTCACTGATACGCTCGCACTGATAACGAATACAGAAATAAGCACACTTTGTAGAAGCAGTGAAACTTTTGCCGGGCTTGAAGTTACAAATCTCATTGTTAGTGTTATTTTATAGGATTTTCCTAACAATAAGAGTTTCCCTGTCTCTCTTCAAGCTAGCGTATTTTTCCACGCAAAATGTTGCCATTTCTGCTATATCTGCATCAGGCAGACTCAAATAGACCAAATATTCCGGGTGAATGATTACTGGACTTTGAAAGGCCAATCGCCGTGTTTTGGCAGTTGTCAGACTTGTCGCTAACAACAAAAACCCTTAAGACAACTTTGCAAGCTATTATGCTATGCTCACAGAACTCATCCAGTTGATGACGTTCTCGTTAATGTGTAAGCATCATGTTGGTGATATGAGAAGAATACAGCTCAAGATTCCATAGAGATTCTTACTGTAGTTTCACCTTCCATTGTCAGGTAACAAATGCTCCTCGTCTCCACACCACATCATCCACTCCTCTCATTCGGGTTCTTCTAGTTGTCATTCGTATGATCTACCGGGACATCTTCAGTATCGCTGCCAAGCAGAACGCAGTGAGTTGAAGATCTCCCTTTTTTGAAAACGATATTATCCTTGTTCGTAGCGAAATGGCAATTGTGTAATGATAAGCGACGGTTCAATTGCTACTTTTGTGGGCAATGATGCAGGATTGTTATGCTCATACGAAACGAAAAAGTAATAGCATCGAATCATGCCGTTATTCTTACAATCATAATCAAATTGTGAATATCTCCATTAATTGTGTGCTACCCGTTCAGGAAAATCTCTCCGAGACCGCCGCCAAGTACAAATGTCTACTGGCGGACGACCAAAAGAACGATCTCAAGCCCTTTGAAGAGTAAGCTTGTTTTGCGTTACAAGAGATCTACAATCAACTGTCCATGACATTGCCATTGCTTCAACCTGCCAATACCCAGAATGCATCTGATAATTTCGTCTATGATAGCACAGTTTTGTGCACGCGGTCAAAACAATGTTCACGGGACAAAGCATAACGTTGCACAGCCTCCGATGTATGTAGTTACTGCATTCGAATATTTAGACAAGAGTTATTTAAAAGAATAAAAATTATATAGGTAAGAAGTATTTCATACCGACGCAAACACAATAAATTCAAAACACTGTGTTTTTCTGGGCTTTGCATTTTTCACACGCCGCATTTATTTCGGCGTGTGACTGACAGCCCGTACAATAAATAAATAAGAAAAAGAAGGGAAGAGAAAATGTGCCGTCTTTTCAGATTCTTCTCACTAGCATCCAATGCCGACGTACAGCACATAGTGCTCTTCATTGACTATCTCAAGGAAACTTTTCCGTTGAAGTCATCTCTTCCACCTTATTCGAAAGCTACCAGAGAGGTACGAGTTTTATCTGTCGGCTCACCTACAAAACAAGTTATCCTAACAATAAGTATCTCATGTTGTTTCAAACTTGCTATTTTTGTGTAATTAGTGGTTTTATAAGTATACAAAGCGTTGGTAATTTATCAGTAAATGGATTTTCTGTTCAGATTTGGCACGATAACCTGCTGGCAAAGAACCAACCGGAAAGCAGTAACAACGACGCCAATTGGTTGATTACTCGTCTGGCGGACAGCACGGAAGAGATCAAGGTGTGCTTGTTGTCAAATGCCTAGTTGGATGCCGTGTTCTTTGACATTAGCAAAAAATACCATATCAAATATGCACCAAAATGCATCAATTGCCTGTAAAAAGTATTAAAAAAAAAGGTGAAGTTCTCCCGAATCAAAGCTTATTCGCCCGTGGAATTCGCATTGGAATCGAATTGCCTGTAACTGGTACGATACCATCAGTATGAAAATTATTATATTTGAACGATTTGCAAGACCACCGGAACATACCTTTGCTTTCTATGCCTTTGTTTGTGTTTTACATCTTTGACAGGGCTTCTGCGAAATACATCAGCGTTCATTCGAATGTTTTGAATATTCTATTTGGATGTCCATTCCAGGTGGAGACGAACAAATTCGCCCCAATGGCGTTCATCGCCGACTCGTGGACGTCCTTCGGTTCTCCCGAGGGCGGTCTCATCTCGCTTCTCCTCCACATCTCTCCGTACGATCTCTGCGCACCAAGGATCAAGAACTTCCCCGCCAGCAACAGCATGCCAATGACGGCCAGGAGCTATCCCGACAGGTAATCTATGTCATAAATATATTTTTAAAAATATATAAAGAAAGTATAGATATACACAAACATAGCAGCAAACAATCTTCTAGAAATGTGTATAATACGATTGCAATGACATGCACCAGCTGGCAAGCAATGTTTGTGTTATAAGCGATTCTCTAAAACAAGCACAGTGCTGTAGTAATGTTCAATGTAAGGGTGTTGGGAGAGTAAATCGTATCTTGACGTATCTTGGAGTTATAAGATTGGGATTAATATTATTCTATTCCAGTACCTTCAGGCACCAGACCTCGTCGCCGCTCTCTGGCAGCTTGTCCTTCCGAGCCGAAGATGGTAAGAAGTACGGTAGCGATCTGATCGCCGAGTACGCAAGGAGGAAGTTGGAGAAGTGCGTTTGTGATGTTAACTCTGTGAATCTTGAACCTAAACATACGTGGTATTATCAACAATAACAATGAGCATTGATCAAAAAGTGCATTAGGCACTAGCCATGTAGCTAATTGCAAGTTTTGCTTCTGTAAGTAAACGTTATATGCAAGAGGATGAACCTACACAAAGATGGATAAAAGCAAGATAGCGTAATGAAACTGTATCTTTCTTGTTCAGAAGGGCGTCGCTCTCCGCTCCGCCGCCTCCGACGAGTCGTCCGATCTACTTCAAGAACACGATGCGGGAGCGGCTACGCGAGATCTCCGAGTATCAGAAGAGCCTCGAGAGGGAACTCGAGATGGAGGAAAACTTCCTGGACAGTGTGACGAAGAAGAACGGAAAACGGGAGGGACTCATGCTGGAAGATGTGAGAGTTCCTCTGTTAGGGGTAGTTAGTGCACTGCATATGCATGTTTTATTAGCATTAACAAGGGTGATTGCTGCATAAAACCACACAGGTGTGGCTGACGAGATTCGCTTTTACAATTAGTGAACGAGACCTGAAACTGTACTCATTGTTAGTGTTAGTTACGTTAGTAGCAGAATACAATACTATGTGAGACAGATGGAACGTGGTGCATCTGTTGTTTTTCGGTGTAGATTATTTTTCCTATTTTTCCTTCCTATTAGTATTTTTCTTTCCAGCTGAGTATCAACGAATACTTCACCAATCAACAAGGTGTCACGAATAGGAGAGGGTCGGAAGACAGAGACGAAGTCAACGGGGAGAGGCGAGAATCGAATGGACAGATTGGTACTATTATCATTTCTGACTCCGTTCCATACAAATACTGTGTGTCACCATATTGTATGGTATCTGGCCTGTACATTCAAATTATCTATCATAATCGATTCTTCCGCAACACACAGCAGCATCAGATGCTTTGGAAAGAACACAGAGTTACACAAGCTTTGAAGGAGTTAGCAAAATTGAACATGTAACGACAGTCGAGTCATTTGTACAGAACGGAGTCAGATAAGCTAACAATATGTTTGTGATGTTTTCCTTTGTTTCCTTATCACTGCATCGCGCTTTTTCCAGTCTAGAGCATTTCATTTGCATATAAAGATAACGGCTTCAATAATGGAATATGCTAATTTAAGACCGTCGAAAGTTCCACAACGTGATGTGCTTATTGTTCGGATCATTGGTGAACCGATCTTATCGTTTGACTTTACAATGGTTTCCTAAAATCAAAATACTTTCCATAGATCATTTTTTTCAAGAATCTATATGTATAAACAGTTAGATACCTAGATATAGTATTTCAATGAATGGTGGATTTATATCTACAGTTATTCTTGCAGATTCCTTTCGCGGCTCCTCTCCAGTTGCGAAGAAGGTTGATCTGGACGAACTCATCCCTCTACCCAAGACGAGGCGCCAACAACGAAAGGAGGCGAAACTCGAATTGGAGAAAACCATCCAACAGGATCTCAGTCGATTGAACGAGAAACTCGAGAAGATCTCGTATATACTCGAGGACGACACGAGCACTCAGCAGGGAAGCAGCCAGCCGGTAGGCTATTTGTCACTAATAAAGATTAAGGAATTAAACGAAAAACCTACAATTAGTTTGGCCAATGCATGGCTTATGATTATGGAACCCCTATAAACGTACACTTTTCTACTGTTGATCAGTTGTGAACAACTAATTGTCAGTAACCACTCACTTACAATACTCCTATTACTACTTTTCAACGAACTCAGTGTCATGGGTTTCATACTCTGATGCCTGGCTCGGTCGCTGTTAAAGGTCACTGAAAACAGAATTGTATACAACTGCACCTTGCTGCCCAAACATACAGTAACCCGTTGCAGGCCGTCACCCCAAAGGACGTCCTGGTGGATGACGACGACGATGTCCGCTTCTCCGACGATGAAAACGATGACGGACACTTCAATCTGCCTCCAACCATCGACACCACCGAGTATCCCTCCGTCCACAAGAAGATTCACCCACCGGGTCACCGTGGTGCCCCGGGTGACCTACAAGGTGACCGAACCAGGGGCCACCCACCGGGTGACCGCCCCGTCGTTGAGAGATTGGACTTCCGGTCACTGACCCCTCCACCGGATGTGGCGAGAAGACGGGAACCTGAGGAGGATCACAAGAAGAAGGCGCAAACTGAGAGAATGTAGGTGGATTGATGCATCTTCATTTATGGACAAGGTTTTATTCTCCAACAAGTGAAAAAAATCAAATGACTTGGGGCTCTAAGCAATCACTAAAGCTCAAATCATGCAAGAGCATCAGTAGTGTTGGTAGTCGAACAGATCTCCTAACAATGAGTAACGTGGTAGCGGACCGTTTGAATATGCAACACTTGAGTTTCACCGAGTCTTACTATGCGCATGCAAAGCATCATCACCTTGATTTAGTCCTACGCCGTTCATCTCATTGACAGCTCTTTTAATAAATGTTGGTATTTACGCGAATGAGTTCAGCACAAATGAGCCTGTTGCAGGAAGCTGCTAACCATCCCCTCGGGCGACGGCGTCGTACCGGACTGGGTCCGGCTGCTTCCGCTCAAGAAACCGTCGCCATTCGCCTTCCCTCCTCTCTCCGAACCCAAATTGGAGAAGGACCAGGGATGCCAGACGGAAGAGATTCGGGAAGAGAAGCAGAGGAGGAAGGAGCATCCATATCCATTGTTGACTGGTGTGAATGACTTATCATTGGTCGCTCAACTCAGCCCACGCAGGGTCGAAAGTCTCATCAACTCGTTCCTTTGATAAAGTATACAATTACAAGTCTTTTACAAAGAATGCAGTACAATGAGATTTCTATACTACAAATAGTACAGAAAAACTTCAATCTTTCTGTTGGCTTGGATGGAGTGAAGACATGGAGAACTAAACATAGTAAAGTGCACATTCAATGACTGATTGTAAGGAGAATTAAGATGAGAAAAAACTAGACATATTCATTGTTGATTGATTGTGCAATGCGACAGTTACCACATTGTACCGATGAGGTTGCGATATCGTTATTTGCAGTATTCTGTATCTGTAACAGAAAAAATGAATGAAACTGTCATTGAGAACACCAAGTCATCTTTATACAGTGCGATCATGAATGAACAGCAAGAAGAACGGGCAAGAAATGAAATAAATATCATTATGAGCAAGCAATTTCTGTATTATGAGGGTCTTTCTAGTTGTAAGCAAAACTACGCCTAGCAGTAAACTCAAGTAAGTAGACAAGCTGCAACGGATATGGCAAGATGTTATGTTATATTATATTTTAATTTGAACATTTAAGCTCTAGACAATCTATAATAAATAGCAAAACATTGTAATCTTCAGAAGTAATAGGCCACCGGCTTACTATTATTAGATACTTTGAATTTTTCATAATGAAAATAGTTAATTCGTCTTACAATTAGGGAATTGCGGACATCGTTTCGTAGTCACCCAGCTTCAATTGTCTCACAGCGTTTTGGTTATTGATTGAAAGTTTGCATAATTCTGTGTGCTCTCTTCAAATTTTTAAGTTTCTGTATGCAAATGAGATACGCCAAACCGGTGATCACTAAACGCTGTGGCCTATGGAGGCAAAAGAACAACGGTGATATAGGCATTTTCGGTCCGACAACGAATGTCATAGATTCAAACTGCTATGTTACAGAATAGGACCAGTAACATCTTCCGGCGCATTAGATTTGTCTTGGCAGAATCTCCGGAAGTCCCTTGCGTGCAATCAGCATCTGCAGCACCGAATACTTCTTGATGAATTTGACGGCCCGATCATGGGTGACCATCGTGAAGTCGGTGTCGTTCACCTGACAAGATAGTGATCAGCTTGGATTTATTTCATGGTCCCTGATCATAAATATCTGTGTGAAAAATAATCGTAGCATATGCGCATTGCAAATAAAGTAATATGGTTTGCACAGACCCGCCGGCTTAAAAACTATTATTGCATTCTTACTGTTAGACATAAATATAATATTTTCTAAAGAACAAAGGAATGCGTACGAACTAGCAGTACATATATACATTATATGTGGTCATGCGTAGCATAGACATAAACCACGACAAACAAGGAAACCAAAATATTTGCTTACTCGTAGAATTTTGTCATGTCGCATCAGCCCGGCCTTCTCTGCTGGCGAGTCTGGCTCGATGAACGTGATGTAGATGCCCTGGAAGCTCACAAGTTCATGTTTATATCTAATGTAACATTTTTACAACATTAGAAAATGCCAAAATATGTCAAAGAAACCATTGCCATAATTTTTTTAAATAAATTCGCTGACTGTCTATCTTATTGTTAAAAATGCTACTGATCGCCAATGCAACATCCTATGCTCTCTGCCTGGATTGATCAGAACTAATTGTAAGGTACTCTGTGATCACGATATTCAAGTATACATTTTTTTAATGTGAACTAATGTAAACTTTGGCTTTATTGGCCAGATAACTGATTTAGGTATAATCTGGAACTTATTGTTAGAACTAAAAAGTTGGTAGAAGTAAGTACGAATAGAAAAGCTTATTTCTGCTTATTACAAACAAAATAAAGTAACGCACGGTGTCGGGGTACTTGTACGGTGCACGACTGGGATCTTGATCGATGCCTCCTCCGATCTTGAAGCCGACCCTGGAAACATACAGCGGTTATTCAAGCCTTTTCAAAATGGCAACTTGAGGAAACATCCGAGCATTGCCAGCACGGATTATGCTAATGCACACATGCACAATTCATAATTAGGAAAATCAGCTTATTGTCAGAACAACGGCCAGCTGCTTCTTGTTTGTAGAACGCTTATTGTCTTGCAATAATAGTAATGAAATACTGTCAGCTAGTTACTGTAAGAACGAACTGTTACAAAAACTTCTGAATAAATAGCGACAGTCGGAAATTTTTGTAGAACACAGTATCTTGCTTCATTTGCATGCTATCATAAGGGCTTCTTTCTCTAAGACAAGAGAATATGCAAAATTCGAGATCGGCGGAAGCTCCATTGTCTCAACGTAATGTGTAGAACGGAGTTACATATTACCATTGTACGTTAATTTCCATTACAAACGTAATAGTTTCCTTTTGCAACACGAACCTGAGAATTCTCTCTCCGTTCGCATCCACAACTTCTTCTTTCTGCAATTCAACGGCCAGAGAAAGACATTCCAGCGAATCACCGGGAAAGTGACCGTAGGCGGACATCAACTGAATATCACATATTATCAATACAATATACTTATAAAAGATAATACAGTAATCTGTACGAAAAGATGTACGTATGTAGGTATGATTGCAAGAGTAGACGTAAATACAAAACTCCAACATAAGGGAGTGCCCGAATTGCGTCTTACACGACAACGGAAACAGCAAGACAATGACTCAGCATAGATGATTAAATAGGCAACCCACGAGAAACTGGTGCTACGCACAACAAGATTGTTGTGCATTTAGAAACAGAAGAAGAATTTTCTGCACTAATTGTAAGACAAACGTATTACACGATACAACGCATTGTAGAACAGAATTTTTGTAAACGTAACCATCCAACACTGGGATGATCGTGAACGGTCAAAAGAGTGCCAACACAGGAACTCCTCAAGTGGTCATTGAAAGTGTGACTGGAACCAGGAATCGAGGAGGCAAATATAAGGCCTTTCACATTCGTGTGATTCCCGCGCACGTAGTAAAGTGTTTTAAGGCAACTACTTGTAAGTATGTAGTCTCAAAGTTGCAGTTAGACTTTCATTATCATAAACATCAGCAATGCATTAGTTAAGAACCATCAAACCAATAATCTTGTGTATTAGCAGACGTTCTTATTGTCAGGTATGTACAAGGAATAACTTGTAATTCGGGAAAAGTGGGGCTGCGCGAAGTAAGCTTCTGATTTGGCTATAGCGTGGTTCAAAAACATAAAAAGAAAAAACAATACCTTCACGATTTGGCTTTGCATCTTCATAATGCAATAAAAGTCGGTCAATACAAAAAGTAAGAGAAGATTTGGCTAGCACGAGTAACTCATACCTTTCAAGCAATTATTTCCTTGGCCAAATCAGCGGGCTGATGTTGAACT
>JACMIJ010001602.1:0-11907 GCA_014805365.1 Koerneria luziae
CAGCACCACCTCACACGGCAGAACGAACGAACCGAATCTGCGCAAGCTCACTCGTTTTGCGCCAACTCACTTCATTGCATTAACTTGTCGTCAAGTGAATCGTCGAACTCACAACTTCCGTTTCCCAAACAATGCCCAAACAAACGAAATATCGTTCGAAAAGGGGGCGGAACCACACTGAGACACTGCCTCTGCGCACATATTGTGCATACAACAAAGACCGCACTACAGACAACATTACTTGAAGAAACTGGCGGTGATTCTTATCCATAGGTGCAAAGAGAATATGTGTGCTGATATTCGAAGAATATCACATAAGTGTAGAATTGGAAGGAGGAAAATTTCAGGTCCGAATATGTCTTGGAAGCAAAAAATGTATGTTCCCAGTGCAATTCACAAACGTTAATGTTGTTCTCTTCATGAATAGGAAGAAGGCAATTAACTTTTCAAATTGCCCATAGTATATAAGGTTAGAAACTTTTAAACATAGTACCTCTATTAATACAGTAACGCTGCAACTTTGTACAATAGTACTAACATTTGTGGTCAGCCGAGCAGCATTCCTGCTTCCTAAAATTGATATATAGAAGCCTAAGCCTATTTATTCAGTGCATGAGAAACAGTTTCTCTTGTGTTTTTTTCCGGAAAGAGAGAAAACAATACCGTTTTTGGTGGAATCTTATTAGCTGCAATCCAGTGAGAAGGGCGAAATGCGAAACAACAGCCAATAATATGTCTGCCATTCTTCGGAATATGTCGTTGTGGGTGGTCGAGAAACGATCCAGTTGCAAGAATAGATCATTTTATAAATAATCCCTTACTCAGTAATCAACCTGTCCTGTAAACACATCTGCTTTATAATCAAATGCATTGGATAAACAACCAAAAAAAGGTTAAAAATACGACAAAAGAACTGCTTTGCTCTCCCTCTGATCTCTGAATTATGGAATTAGCATACGGTGTCTGATTTTTTCATGTATCGATCTAACCCAGTTTAAGTAAGACAGCAAACCATAGACAAAAAATGTTTTTTTTCATCAAAAATGAGACCGCCGTTTGCAGTTGTCAATGACAGGAAACGGTTGCCTAACTAGCTCACATTTTCGAAGCACTCAGTAATTGGCCTGATCATGGTGGTAATGTTTTCACCAGAGATAGGACGAAAAGGAAAAAAAAGGAAATCGGGACATCAACGATGTGCAGGATTTTTGCGGTTCCCCTCTTAGCCATTCAACCAGAGACTTATCCTCGTTTAGGAAAAAGTGCATTCGCGCAAACCACATTACACAAAGAAGCTTGGTGTGTTCGTTAAGCCGTGTTGTCAGTGTAATCTGTCGAGGAATGACAACTTTATATTATCAGTGTTGATTACTGAGAGACAAGATACAAGTAAGAACGGTAGTTCGAGGTAGCTCTGTATGGGACATAATGGCTTACTGCAACCAGCTTCGAGGCACTCCTGTTCCCACTTCACTAATGCCGGTATCATTCAACATCGCATGCTGCAAAGACTGGGTGAGATGGATGCAGCCAGACATAAAATACTCTCTATGGCTGTTATTTCTTGGCAATGATGATTATTTGCATGCTGTCGGTTCAGCGAACACATGAAACGCGTGGGTTGCGATCTAGCATAAACAAGCTCGTCTACAGCTATAAACACTTCACTGCTGTATAAATTTGCGCATGCTACGAGTATGTGAGCAGCACTCTCTACCGAGGATGTTTTACGTTCTTTACGCTCTTCTTCTCTCCGCTACTGTTGTGGCCAAGCCAAAATGCAACGGAAAAGTGTTCAAGTGGCCGGAAACGAGAGGTAGGAGACTCGTTCAACCAGGTTGTTGTAAATGATTCGACATATGTGAATGTTAGTATCAAAATAACAAGAGAAAAGGTCCCCCACTCAACTTTCAGTAAAACGCTTTGATAAATATAGCACATAACAATATAAACCATGACGAGCCAGAAGAATAGTACTGAAGAAAAAACGCTTGAGCGATGTGTTTTGGGTAGTGACTACCGTACCACACCGGGTAAATATACAATTGGTGACCGTATTTGGTTTGTAGCTATCGGAACAATGTATTTTGGATTTTCGTGACTATAATATGTAAGCATTTGCAGGCGAACAGAGCTCGGTTTTCTTCTGCGATCGCCATGATCCGCACTTCACCGGATATCGCGCGATCGATCTCACAGACGGCAAACGCGCGCAGAACGTGTACGTACGGTGTGACGCGGACGAAGCGCGATTCGGATTCGACGAACTGAGAGACCTCCGACGGTCGGTCGTGACGCCGCGAAACGAAAACGAACCGGTACCACTGACCGCTGTGTTTGGCCACAATGACACTCTGATCGTCACCTTCGGTCAAGCAATGCTCGGAGAACCAGTTGTCGTTACGGATGAGATCAGGCGGAGATCGAATGGTCCGTTCTGTTTGACTGCGGACCTGTAAACACCACTCAGTGAAAATGCGGCTCAAAGAAGACTGAATGTTGATTGAGTTTTCGAAGGCCTCATTTTCTTCCATGCCTCACATGCTGACTATAAACTACGTTCATTTTTTGTGCGCATGTGTATAACATATTGATTGTGAGCATAGTTTATTATTTATCGCAGTATCGACGTCTTCTTACAAAAGACGTGCTGCTGGCGATGTGGAAGATTTACGTGTGTCCTCGGTCCGCCTTGGTTGTACGGTGCCTTCTGGACCACTCGCTGTTCGGGATATTATATATTTAACATTTATCAGAAGGGCTATCGGCTGGCGATTACATCCTTCCGTCGGGGAACATTAACGACAGGGCGTCTCAGAAACGTTGGGCCAAGGACCTCGGTAGACTCGTCTCGCCATCTCGTCTTTAGCCGACCACGTCCGCGATTGTGCTCGTATGGCGTCTATTCCAGTACTCTGTGCCTGGAGACACTCTTGACACAGCTTTTCCCACTCTGCCAAACTCTCTGCTCTATTGATTCGTTGGAGTCCCTTCGTTCCACTAACATTTATGAACAAATTACTTCTTCAAACACTTCTGAACTTCTGTGTACTTCAAATTAACCAAGTACTAGTATAATGATCTACAATACAACATGTACGTAATCAAGTTGTTAGTGGCTTATATCTTAAAATCGTATTACAATTCTTGCCAAGCATGATATGTTTTTAACAACATGAACTTAGTAATGTTTCTTTATTTGTTTCCTTTTCCAACTTCAAAATAAACCCTTCCAATGTGTCCATTCATATTCTGTTCCTCTTGAGGCGTCAGTAAGTTGCCTATTATCATCGGTTTCAAAATCCTTTGTACTCTTATTGTTCGATTGGCATGAACTTGTCAAAAAACGCCTTGATTCTGTTCACGTGAACAGTAGACGATGTTTGAGTTACGCTTACTGAACGTATGGTTGCATTGTGTCTGCTCTTTTCTACTATTCTAAAGGGCTCTGCATATGGGAAAGTTAATTTTTCTTTGGATTATCATTTCTTAAGCGAACTAGGTCTGCAACTTCAACGCAATGTGAACCCTTTTGTATGATTCGTTTGATCATAGTTGGTTTTATTGATTCCGTGGTACACTTGTAATACTTGTGTGTAATAAAGCAGTGGCTTCTCTACTAGCTATCCATCCATAAAGCAGAGTTCTGTGGGTCTGCATACTATTGGAATATCTGACTCCGTCCTGCACAAATATCCGACTGTCGTTATATCTTCAATTTTTTGAGTGTATTCAAGTTTTTCACAATTCGGTACACGTTCACAAGCCTGTGTAATGACAGATGTTTGTGAAAATCTGAATACTTTGGCAAATATGGGTAATTGGAAAGAAACCTAACAATAAGATACCATTATAAATCGACAGTCGGGTATTTGTACAGAACGGAGTCAGGTAAGCTAATAGTAAATATATGGATTGGGTAGATTTGGTTGCACGAGCAGTATTTCATGCATGTACACGTTGCTTTGTTTCAGTCAACGCATGTGGAGAGAGGAAAGCCTAACCTATTACCGCATGCGTGTCACTAATTCAACTATTAAGAGACCTGGAAGTTTTGTTTGAGTTATTCAACTGTACAAGGAAATGAGCGTTTTCGCCTCCGTTCCCGGCATCATTGCGCAAACTATGCTTGAATGCTGTTCAACGCATGTTCGTTTATCCATTTATATAGTATAAGCAATATATATTTACATCATATGTAACACAAGCGATTGCAAAAGTTCAAAAGTCGGGTTGTAAACATCATAGGTGGAGGGGCGGGGGCACGCGCTTATTCTTCAATGATGCACTGGGCGTACTTGTGTTGCTTGGTGCGAAAAGTGCTCTTGCTGACGATCACGTCGCCGAACGTCTTGATGAATTGATTGTTCTCGTTTAACGTTGCTGTCAAAAGCACCGGTTCGCTGCCGTTTCGCTTGGTCACGTGGCTGAATTTCGAATCGATCAGATCTCCAGAATGGAAGCGCGCTTGGTCCGCCTCACACAGTACGTGCATGTTGCGGCAACGCTTGCCGCTGGGCATGATTATCACCCGGTACTCGGTATACGTATAGTCGTTGGGGCCGCAGAGGGAGATCGAGTTCTGCACGCCTAAAAATGCTTATTAAATACGCATAGACAGACACACAACGCTCTGTCCGGTGTCTCACATACAGACAGTTATTATAAAGCTCTCTCAGCCTCTGGCCTTTTGTACCACAAAGTAAAAAAAAAACGAATCAGTGCCTGTGGTTATCGGTGCTACTAGCAGCTTTCCCTCGCAGGGGGGAAAGGCGACGACGGTAACAGAGTGCATGGCAGCGAAAAGAATGCAAAACGCCGACAACATCGCTGCTGAGAATGGTATGCTTATGGAAGATTCTGCTAATATATACGGCCACCAAGTTTATTTATACAACAAGTGTTTATTACCGGATACTAGCGTGTTTATGCGTGGCAACCCACGCGAAAGTAATCTCGCGTGCGCATTTTTTGTAGAAGAGGTACTTAAATTTTTACAAAAATAAAACAAAATAAGCTTAAGCAAAGCATCGCGATTAATGCAACTTATTAGCTGTATCATAGGCATAGCGACTTGTAGTCGGGGATCATAGATCCCTTGTCCAAGGCAGACCAAAGTGATAAAACCCCTCAAAATTCTGTAACTATGATACGCAAACTTGTGTTTAAAAACAACTCATTCATTGCTCCACAAACATAAAACCATGATATGTCATTTATGGTGTACTCGATTACTAATTAAAGCTGTGCTCCCCAACCTCTTTTCTTATGATCTGGCATGTCTTAATAGCTGCGGTTCACATGTACATATCTTAGAATCATGTCATATAATTGTAAACGCATGTGTTCAGTTCTCATATCCCATCTACTGATGAAACGTTCGTCCCTTCTCTGCAACTTGCATCAAGCTCTCAATCGATTCTTAAATGACACATAGTTGCTTTGCATTAGCCCATAAACGTTTAATGAACCTGTTATAGTTCCAACTGTTAGCAGTGGTAGTTATCTGCAATCACCTCTTGGGGAGCAAGTCATGTGATTCTCTCTGACACGTGTATATAATACACACTCATCATATACATATGTTTATTAGTCAACAGAAAAGATATACAAACTATTTGCATAGACCGTTCTCATCAATAACATTTTTCCGTTCAATCTTCGAACGTCTTACTCGGATTCATCACTTCCACATATTCCTGATGTGGGACTAACGTACAAGATGTCGAAGATTTTGAAATGGAAACACTCCAGGAGGTTCAAATTTCTATAGAAACGTTTCACAGAATGTTCAACTAACTGTGAGTGGTCACAGCGTAGATTTTGTGTGCTTCCAGTGTTCCTAACCATAAGGAACCTCATAACGGCGTGACAGGAAACAACTTATTTTATGCACTTATGTACATACACATCATGAATGGTACGACCTGAACAGTCTAAAGAAAACAGAAAAATGTGTTACTAAAGAAAAAGGCACCGGTCTTCACGGAACCTAATCATTAGAATTGCGTACTATGGCTAACTGGACAAAACATGATCCTAGTATGCTTGGCCAACATCACAAACGTGCGCTAGAAAGAAGTTGTTATTCCTGGTCACTGATCTGCCTTTAGACAATTTATGCACACAAAAAGCAATATTATCTTTTCTGTTTCAGGTTTTGAGCTAATTCTTACGTTACACATAACTGCTTTACATTAGTGTATTGTCGAAGTAATAATATTGTAACTACCTTTAACTATCATAGGTTCTTGCCGGATCACATAGGAAAAACGATCATATTGTGCATTATACCTGGTATGGAAATATGATATAGGCCCATTATGTACATACATATGTTTAATAT
The DNA here is from genome assembly GCA_014805365.1 of Koerneria luziae. NCBI lineage: Eukaryota > Metazoa > Nematoda > Chromadorea > Rhabditida > Neodiplogasteridae > Koerneria > Koerneria luziae. Next base: position 6,347 of record JACMIJ010001602.1, read on the forward strand.
CTGGAAAAGCAATACAAGGTATTGTTAAACATGCTTCGATTCTTATCAGTAACAGTTTCTCGTCGCACGATCACGTCCCCAAAGGTCGCCGTTACGGTGTCTTCCTCGTCATACCGAACAGTTAGTTGTACCGGTTCGCCGTCGTTTCGTGGGGTAGCGAACTCGAACGATGACTGACTGAGTGTTCCGTAGTGGAACCGGGCTTCGTTCACTTCGCAAAGAATGTGCACGTTCGGACAACGATGACCGGTGGAGAGGTCGACCACGCGGTACACGGTGTACACGGAGTGCGACGGACCGCAGAAGTACATGGAATGTTGCTCGCCTGAAAACACTTACTATAACATTAGGGCGATATGAAACGCGAACAACTCATTAGCTACAAACTCATATTTCCATCAGAAAGCAACTAATCGACATTCATTTTTTCGATACAAAATCGAGCATTGCAAGAAATTCCTGCTGAGAAATAGTTACTGCTTTAGCAAGGTTCAATTACATGTTCTGATATGTGCGAAAGTGATTTTTGTGCTCTTGTGGGATCGTCACAACGCATACGTTATATGTACGATGTAATATAGTGTGCATGAACGCAAATAACAAAGTGAAAACGGCTTGATGCATGCCTTTATGGTTTACTAGCATCCGGATAAACACAATACCTGCCGTTTCCGGTAACTTCAAAATAGTTCCGTTGCACGCTGGCTTTGCCATGACAGTAGTGGAGAGAAGGATAGCGGTAAGAATATACATTGCCGCAGAAGAGAACGGAATGGATATACTGATACAGAGATTTGGCACAATTATATAGTATTGAAGTGTTTATAGCTGCAACCATGCTTGTTTATGCTAGGAAACAGCAACCTACGCGTTTCATTTGCGTATACTAACACAATTGTTTGTGTTTAGCTACTCTGCCTCCCCACTCTGTTAGGCATCTTCCTGCTCTAGTTGAACGGCTTGCTTCATGTATCATTGAGAGCACACTCAAATGACAACTGTCCAACATACAGATCGGGTGCCTTATTGCTGCATTTTTTTCTAGTCTAGTTCTCCGATTATCTTTACCTCTTGTTTTCTAGTTCTCCGGTTATCTTTACCTCGCACGCTCTCTCTTCCGCTGGTGTCTTTTCTGAACGACGGGTGTTGTCTTTTGCTTAATGGAAGTAGCATTTTTCATCGTCTATCTCATCCTCTTGTGGGTAATGGAAATGCCATTACTCATCGTTTGACCGTTCATATCGGTTGTGTTCAATTCTCCTCTTATATCGGAGATCGCAACTTTCTCAATTGCCAAGTTAGAGGCAAGTGTTTCTTACACACTGATCAAGAGATTTCTGTTGGAGCAAGTGCTTCAAAGGCGCTAAAATCAGTGGCCATCACGTGGGTGCCGGAACGACGTTGCTCGTACTATCAGTAGTACCAGACATTGCGCTTCAACCGGAGATCAATTGGTTGTCGGCACTCCACTCTCGGAGTGAGGCAAATTGTAAAGCAAATCTGTGCCTTCACTCTGATCCTTGCCGAAGTGTCGGACTCAAGTTTCATCCGAACTCAGTAAGTCCCGCATGGCAGCCTGGATCCCACTGGCAGAGACTATCTTTGGTTCATGTGAGAGCTCCGATGAGATTCACAGGAGCCAAAGATCTGCTTCTGAGAGCCGATAGCGGTTCACAATTAAAGTTGAAAACTAATAGTGCCGGGAGGGAAGCCCTCGAACGAAGCACCATGTAATCCTGTGGAGGGTTAGGTTGTCATTGTTTCTTCTCATAAAATTCTCGTTTTCTCTTCCCCAAAGAGAAAAGAAAACAGAACATATGGCTCGTTGTTTTTGCACAGAGATGGAAAATGAAGAGAAAAAGTTTTGCTGAGCAACATAAGAAGGGACGTAATTTCTTAATGGACAAAAATATGCCGGCAAATATTGTCAAAACGCCCCGCCCCCATATATAAACCGAGAGACTGAGGTAATACTCAGTTCTCCCCTAGTCTTTACCTATTGACCGACCTGGTAGGCATGTAATAAACCTTTTAAACTTTAAAAAAGGCATCCTCATTTAAGAGTGCTTTATGTTAAGAAAAGGAAACAAATAACGACACACATATGGTAACAAAGATTCTATGGTATACATACATTAAATTTAACGCAATTTTCAGATTTGTGCATACAGAGCAGTAACAGCTTGAGTACGCACGTGTTGTGTAGCTAGAAGCTAGGCTCTAGTTAAGTAGATCGAAACGCAAATGAAATAAAAACCTCTTTGAAGAAGCAATTATGAGCATTTGTTCAGGTATATCCAAGGAACGACAAGATTCGAGTGATTTCATCGAAGCGAGCCTTGAGGAATGGCAGAACTTATGCGACGAATGTGTCGAGTCAGACAAAGAATGGAGGAAGAAAAAGGCTAGAAAGAAGGAAGACGACGAGCTGAAAATGAAAGAAGAGCAAGAAAGGAAGAAGGAACAACAGAAGGAGATCGTCATGCAAGAGCACACGCCAGACAACGATGCAGAGATACGAGCGAGAGCCTTTCGGATGATGATGATCCAACGAGGAACGCCAGCAACGACGCACGGAAACCAGATGGCCACAGGAAGACAAGATCTACCACAACAAGCTTCCCTACGAGATGTGCCCGTTCTGCAAACGGTGGCACTTTCCGGTCTACTGTGAAGTAATCCAATCGAGCAGTGAGCGGATCGCATTCGCGCACGCGAACGGACTGTGCCTGTGTTGCCTCAGACAACGCTCGGGTGATATCTGCAAAAGAAAGGCTCGCTGTCACAAGCGCCGAAAGTCTCACCACGTCGCACTGTGTAAACAACGAGTGCCGAGAGATTCCGAACTTTGAAAGTTGCTGCAACGGATCTTCATCGACCAATTCAAGCGATTACAGACATCTGTGTCTACCTTGCAAAAGAGAAGCCGCCAATGAGAGGGGAATAATAAGCTGCTAGAAGAGAAAAACAAGTTCTTCCCACCCAAAAGAATTTTGGTCCGAGGGTGCGCCCTTTGAAGGGACGAAAGCCACCAAGGAACTTGGAATGCGTATTTTTCTGAAACGAGAATCAGCATCCTCGCAACATACAACAGCGCGCGTTCCTGTTGACTCATATTTCTGGGCAAGGAACACGAATTGTTGCCGTGTCTGGCACGAATTTGTTATCACTTTAAGCACCATATACATCACGAATGTATCTGTCCAAAGGTCCTCCACTCGTCATGTTTTTGTTTTCTGATCAATAAAAGGATACATATTACAATATCGCAATGCAATGATGATACGTCTTTCTTCTCCTTTGTATAGCGGTCTGTCATAATGTTGTGCCATGTCCGATGTTTATTTTTTGTTTGTTTTTGTATCACATTCACATTGGTTCTGTTCACTTAACGTATAGCCGTTCACAAAATACACCTTTTTGCTCAAATAGGCGAATATGTCTCTTGGTCTAGACACTCTCGAATATCGCCGAGCAATTCGCGACATTGCCCTCATACACAATCCGCATGCCGTTGAATAATCTCATTTATACACTATATCCCCATTATTGCGACCCTCCCGTCACTCCCATGAGCTGCAAGTTGTCGTGCTAATGACGAGAACAGTCCGTGTGAATGACTGCGCACCTTCGGGCTTAATAGCCCCACAACGTCCTGGCGTTCTCAGGACAACCCGCAGGCGAAATACCTTGAATACGGGAGACTTTGCCTTTGTCTTTGACGGGAGCAATGGTGTGCGTAGGGAAGGTACCGGAGGATTTCAAGAAGATTAGAATGAAATGCTTAGAAAATCCGGGATTTCCTGGGGTTGTCATCGCCAACAATCGGGCATGGAATCTATATTATGACTTATCATTTCAGAGACAGCCTACGTTTGAGAAATGCTTTGATGCGTATGCTATTCAAAGTGAACGGCTTGCGCTAGGTACCACAAGACAACAAAAGAGGTACTGTACGATTAGGTCAGAGACGTTATGAGCGTAATCTATGAGCGACACTCTTTCTTTTGCTAAAGAAACATGCCGCCAAGCACCTGTCGACCTCATTAAGGACAGTGAAGGCAGGCAATGAAATCACGGCGATAATTGAATTGATCAAGATTTTATTCATATGTACTCACATCGTCCGCTGACTGACGCAAAAAAAAGGATTTATGCGTTAACGTGAACGCAGTAAACAACGTTCCCCAGGTTTCTGGCCGCGTAAGCGAACATAATCTTTGTGCCGAACGAGCCGACGATGAGGTCGTTGTCGTCGTGGATCATGCTCAGTTCGACCGGTTCGCCGGCGACACGCTCGGTGTGGTGCACGCACGTGCCGTTGAAGATCGGTGACGACTCGAGTGCGGCAACGGCAAACGTATTCGAGCACATCACGTGCAAATACAGCAGCTGTCCTCCACACGATAGATCGTGTTCATACTGTCGACGTTTGGTCGACAAAAGCTGATCGCATGCTTCTCACCTGAAAGAATTCAAGAGAGAGAAACAGAGGGAACATTATCGTTAGGTTGCTATTGCTTACCTTGCGCCTTTGGCATCCGTAGTATTTGGCCAGGACATGTCGGTAGCGCCATGACTTCCACGAATAGAAGGAGAGCGACAATAATGTAACAAATCATTCTCAACCAATGACTTGCACCTACGAACAGTGGACCAGAATATATACATATGTATTCATGGTATGGTGTTTATCGTAGCGAAGCAAAAATCTTTTTTATTCTGCAAAGCCCACGCGATAGTATTGTCAATTTGTACACTCTTGTTTTTAACTGTGGATGAAGTCAGAAGTATTGACGTTTTCAGGCACATGTGCAGGGATTCAACTCCTTTCAGCAATGACCATCTTGGAGACTATAAAACTACATACTTGTTACTTACTACTTTGTGTGTACGTATGTTGTTCAACTTGTCCATTTAAGACATAATATGCAGTTTGTCCTCATTTAGCGTGTTATCTCTTATGTTTCTACCTTATAGCAAATTATCATTTGTCAAGAACCGTGAGGCATCGCTTCATGTTCCATTATACGCTGCTTTCTCTAACATTCCATTATTTGCGCACTCTCTCAGCCGCCGCGGTGCTATTCTTGCTTGTAGCTCTGTCAAGGATACAGCCCTGCGCTAGACGAACATGCCATTATCCATGTTTCAATCGTATACATTGGTTTTGCCCCATTCTCCTCTTACATGGGAGATTCGTGACTCTTATGGAGCAATGAGCTGAAGGTAAGTGTTCCCTTGTTAATTGTTTTGCCGTACATAAAACGATCACATTGAGTACGTTCTTCCAAGACTGTAAACGGCAATACGTACATGTTTCTCATAGTGTGATACCTTTGAGTGCGTGAGACAAAAAAACAAAATTCTTTAGGCAACAAACAAGTTGAGGTTGCAATTGCAAATACAGACGATTTTCTTCTAGAAGTAAAACGGCTGCATGTTTCGCAATTTCACTCATGCAGCTACAGCACAACACGACAAAACAAATCGTCGAGTCGAAAGGGATGATAGCGCTCGCTGCAGAAGTGTACCTTCATGAACATGCAGTCCACGCCACA
>JACMIJ010001603.1:0-11906 GCA_014805365.1 Koerneria luziae
GGGTAGAGGATACTCGGTCGCAAATGCGTAATAGAGACACACACACAAAATGAGATGACAATCATTCCACGCTCAACAGACTTGGCCACTCTTTTTTCACAGAATTTTACATTAAGTAAAATTTCGGAATCTCTTAGTGGATTACAGAGAGGTAAATACTTCAAAATAACAATGTACTTCCATTCTACATATAGTCATTTTTTAGCGTTTTTTTTCTTCAATCTTACGGAAAATTTACATTCCAAAATTGCGCTGTAGTTTGGAAGCCGACAACAGAACAATAGAATTTGCTCATGACATATTTGAACGTAGCACACGCTAGAAGCGGAAATGAGTAGTTCATAAACGAAAAGCCCACATTTGTGACAATCGAAAGATGCAGTAACAATGAGAGTAAAACTAATACGCTATCAATACCAATACGTCGAGAAGGGACAAAAATAGGCGTCATTAATCATTATCCAAGATGCATGACGCTATCAAAATACCTGCTAATTCCTGTATCATCACTACCGTATCACATTCCCACTGATAAATTATGACAACGATGTACAGGTCTTACGTCAACAATTAAGTAATTGAAAATAATGAACCACGGGTTATAGAAAGTAACGTTAGAGTTGTTTTTAGATACAACGTCAATATTTCAGACAAAGAGTGTTCAACAGAAATATATAAAGGCTATAATGAATGTTATCTGAACAACAAGGAATGCAGGTCAGGAGGAGTTTTGTTGTGTTCATAGTGGATCCTACTCTTCTTCCATTACGAGAGATGGAGAATAAAACAAAGAAGGTAATCGGACTCGACAAGTAACGAATAAAGACTAGTATGCCGGTGTTATGATATGCACATGCGCAAGCAGAAATCGCAAACTAAACAATCGGATGCCCGTATGGCTGGCGGATATCACGGCTGCCGGCGGCCGGCGGTGTTGTTCTGTCTCGCATTTCCTCTCTTCGATGCCAAAGTTTCAATCCGTGTTTGCTGTTTGCTGCCAAAAAAACCAAGTAAGCAACCGCGCAGTTTGTTGGCAAACAAGAAAGTGCTTAGCGTTGGGCTGTGTTGTATGTTTGTTATATGTGTTCATCAAAAACTTTTATGTTTGATGCAAGAGAGAGCAAAAGTGTAAAAGTTGCTTTGGTTGTAAAATGATAGGTTGTTAGCTTAGTATGCGTTCTTCTAGTATTGGAATCTGATCAAACGCATTGTAAAAAGCAAGTTCAAGCAGTTAGAAAGATAATAACGAGTGTCTTGAAATCATTATTAGGCTCATAAAATGCAAGCTAAGCTGTTTCGATGGCAACAACAAATCATATGCTTTCGGCGACAGTAAAGTACTTTTTGTGTACGCAAATGTACGTTTCACTACGAACAACTGGCTACACGCAGAAATTATGCATATTTTACATATAGAACAATTTCGTGAGCCCATACAAGGACAAAAAGACGAATCTCCGGATATCAAGTGGAAGAAAGCAACGAAAACTTAGCCGCACGTGAGCCACGAGAGGACATTCTCCCGTTGAAACAGACATAATGTGCTGCATCTGCGTACTATTACGCAAATGAAGCTGCACTCAAACAAGAAAACAGCCGTCTAGTAGCCACACAATATCCACACTGTGACCAAACGCAGTTATCTCAACATCTGTGAAATCTTGCTATGGAAATTTGGAGCTCCTGGAGTGTATCCAGTACAAAAGGCCATCCTGTACGTTAGTCACAAGCTAAGAACATTTTTGCCAGTAGCATATGGGCACCACTAAACAACAGACTATGAGCACAAAAACACGACGGAGAGAGAGAGAGAAAGAAGGAAACAAATCCAATAACTGATAGCCTTGGGCAACATTCAAATTAATTTGGTAAAAGAAGGAGAAGAAGAAGGAGAGGAGGAGGCGGGGGTCCATAAAAGGCACGTTGAGAACGAACGAGAGGCAGCAGAACCGAACAACAACCGGTGCCCAGAAGTTCATCCCCAACCTTATGGCATTCACTGCAAACGATATATTGCTATTTGAGCTGTAAAAACGTTGAAATTGCAACAACAAAATTCTTCCTTAACAATGGCTACAACGCCAAGCACTTGATGCGAGTGTGTGAAGGATGAAATTGCAAACTCAAACAAAAACAAAAGTTGGTTCAGGCAAAAAGAACAGACGCAGCGTGCTCTATTGCTGCAAGCACCAAAAAGCCTAATGTCGGCTTGAAAGCCACGTTCAAAGTTGATAAATACTGAAACTTTTGAAAATAAGGAACAACATGAGAGTAATACTATCCGTATTTTACGACCTGAATAGCGATATCATTACTGAAAAACACAGCGTCGTTAGTTTTGCAGATTGCTTAATTGCCAAATTTGCTCATTCTCCTACTTGCAGTTTGCGGAACCAATGCCGGTTTTGTGAAGCGCAGCTAATTCCGGCTTCAGACGAAAAACATTTTTGACTGCTCAGAAAGGCAATAAATAACGTGAAACACATCCTTGGAAAAGGCTATGTTTTGGGCGCCCGACCAACTTTGGAGACAGACATGTTCCTGACTTCTGACTAAGGTGCAGGATGTCGAAAATTTTGCATTGTAAACACTCCAGGAGGTCCAAATTTTCATAGAAATATTTCACAGGATGCTGGAGTAACTGTGATTGGTCACAGTATGGATATCATCTGGGTTGGACAACATATTGGACAACACAAAGTTGGAGGAGTACGTTTTGACCGGGGGCGCAGAACATCTTGCTGAGGTCTTCCTATGAGCTGATTTTGCTAGTAGCAGTGTCAATACAATTAGCTTCTTCTCGGCTGTGTTCAAAACAACACAAACTTTGGGATCTTAAGACAATGCAATGTTTTCTTCATGGAACGACAGCGAAAAGTCTGATATCATAAAGAGAATATCGAACTCTGCGTTTACAGAACAGAAATGGAACAAAGCGTGAGGAAAGTAGGAAAAACAATCTTATGTACTGCGCTATCTACTGTTCAATGAATTCATACATAAGAACAAGATTTGTTGCAAATACAACTTATTATTTCAGAACAATTAATGTGAAGACCGAAACCCAGCTAACCAAAGTTTTCCTCTTGAGCGACAAAACCGCTTTTTTGGATGAATGTCTAATGAATTTCTCAAACAATCGCGATATTTTTAAAGACCATTAAGGAAATGGAAAGAAGTACCAAACTTCGTATTGCATGTGATTGCCATCGAAAATTGGTAAAATATGGCTTTTTAAAGACATACATGCAAAATTAGGGCAAGGAAAGAGTTCTATGAGTGAACATCGTTGCGATGTTCCTTTTGTGATTTCAACACAGCAGTCAGTTCGACCGCTCTACGAATGGGCCCGACCAGAAAACGGAATGCCTGCCGGCTTCCACTTCCCGCACCCAAAAAAAAACGGACAGCTGAAACTGAGCACCGAGTCACATGACAAAATAAATAAGTTTCAAAATTTTATGGGAAGTGTCATAAATCTTCCTATTCTGGGCCATTTTAAGCCGACGCGAATACTTTTTCTTTGCGGCCGGGAGGCCGAATGTTTAAAGGGAGGTTTCGTGAAGCTATTCTAAAGTGAACACCCAAATTTCTGTACATATGAGTATACGAAGAATAACTTTTGTACATCTTTTAGAAGTTCAAATGGTTAAAGTTCTCAACCGATGAAACATTTCGGAAAGTACATAGGTGTTTAGGCAACCGCCAATGCAAACACAAAAAACATTCAAACAAAGGCGCCCCGAAAAGGGGGGAATGGCCCCCCTCTGGTGATGACGACAGAAAGCTGCCCGAACGTGCTATTCGAGGTAGCTTCTGTATGAGAGAGAGCGGCGAGAACAGGTGTGTGATGAAGAGATTCAGAGAAGCAGAGAGACTTCTAAATGAGAGGAAGACTTCCAGTGCGCGGTTGATAGGCGATGTGCGGAAAAATAGGTAATAAAACTGGTCACGGACATGAAACCAAAAAAAGAGGAAGCGGTCGTAAACCGAGTTGATACCCAAATTATGTATTGTTAATTATCAAATGTAGAGATGGTGTAAATGACTCATGAAAGGTAAGAACTGGTACAGTCATGAATACAAGTAAATGACAATAGTGTTTTAAAGGTAATTGCAAAACCATTGTCCCGTAATTAGTAACTGAATGTGTAATACACATCTGTGAAAAAATGCAACTATACAAGGAAGTGCCGATTACTACCTTACGGGTTTTACCTCCTTTGCCCACCCGATCAAGCTGGGAATGATTAATATTGTATTGCAATGGTTATCGGCTGTTCTGTAGGAACTGGGCAATTATGAACGGCATAAGTAAAGAAGTAAGCGGCGAGTAGCAGTCGTGTGCCAACTGCACATGGAAACAGGTGCATTTCGGAAAGAACTTGATGGAAAAGCCGACATTTCATGCAATCGACGCACACCCGCAATGTATGAATGAACATGCGTAGTCTGCAACGACAACGGCAACTATCCGCAGTAAGGGCATATTCCTGACTTGTGATTAACGTACAGGATTTCGAAAAAATTTGAACCGGAAAAACTCCAGGAGGTCCAACGTTCCATAGAAACATTTCAAAGGATGTTAAAATAACTGTGATTAGTCACAGTTTGGATATTGTATGGCAATACATAGACAGCATTCGATACTTTCATTCCAGGATCCTCCCAGTACTGCGGTCTCGAGAAGCGCGCATCGCTTTCTAATGGATGCTTCTTGCAGTGCAACCACGCTTGTTCGCGGAAATTGAAGAATGTGAGAATATGCAAACTCTACAGAAGTCCATCGCAGAACGCCGCAATTTTGTTGGTGAAAAAAACTGCTTAATTTGTTGCGAAAGGTTACGAGACGTTTGTTTTGTCTACGTCTATTGTATTTGACACATAACGAAGATGCTGCTTAAGTGGTTCTCAGTACCTCACATCATAAACAAATGCCACGATTATGCAATGAACTTGATGAACAAAAGGCGTTGATTCTTGAAGCAAACTGACACATAGATGCATCGGTCAATTTTCAAATTGTTTTATAACGCAAAAGTTATGCTGCCATCTGAAAGGTCACAGCGGCTGCGAGGAGTTGTGAATGTCCGGGAATGCGGGAAGAAAAAGAAACGCCGTTGATGATGATCGTTGCACACGCAGCAACATTGCCAGAACACACCTTGGCCTTCTTTTTTTATCATGGTTTTCTCTGTTTTCATTTCTAATGCAGAATCGGTATCTCCAATCTTGACGACATTCTAGCCCAAGCCTGGGAAACCACTGTACCGACCCGAGTTCGGTAGAATTTTATAGATAATTTGCACCGTTGACCTATCTCAGAAAGCAAAAATCAGGACTACAACACTCGGCTGCTTATCTACAAGGAACCGCAGTTGTTGACAGAGAAGGAATTGACTGGCTAAGTGGTGCACATGTATTCAGTTCACAAAATCATACTGTTGCTTTGTACAATAACGATGTAAGGCGAGAACAAACGAAACCAACCGTCTGCGGAATGTCGCGCGATTTCCGCTGCGGAACGCGGTGATATTCGAGCAGTCGCCGACTGAACCGGTTCGCATCTCGATTCCGCGTGCGCGAGCCTGCAAAAAATGGAAATATAACTTCATTGGTATATTCACAACTGTATTCAAATAATGGAAGTCAAACCTTTTGAGTACCAACATAGATACATGTGTGGATTTCACCACCCAAGATTTCATCATGTTAAGAAACCTGTGACTGTGATCGCTAACATTGCACAGTCACGGCATATTAATTTTAGGGAAACACAATTTGCAACAACTTTAGTCAGACATTGCAGTCTAGCACGAAGTTACACAGCTAAGCGTTTTGTGAACAACAGCGTGTTCGACGCGATTTCACGAAGAAAATAACATCTGCTGCTGGGTTTGGCTTCGGTGACTGCAACAGACATAGGTAATTCGAAGCCAACAATATGTCTGCCTGTTGAGTTCTTTTTTTTCAAACGTTTTCAATGTTCACAAACATGGAGATGATAAAAGTTACGACATATCCAGACGAAAACAATTCGATACAACGCTATGCCGGTTTCTATGCTGTTCGAGAGATTGGGGGCTGGTACCATATTTAAACATTATTTTTGAACAGCAGAAGCATGTTTCATGCGCACTTACTATGCGTAGAAACAAAAAAATATACATAGTAATGAACTAGTAAGAACAACAAATCAACCAGTAAAACATTTATCACCTTTCTTGCACATTATGCGAAAGGTTGGCCACAGCAATTCATGTCAATTCTGACCAAGCGCCACCGATTAAATAACTACGGGCAAGATATGTAGCCGTGCTTTTAATAGGTAAGAAAAAGTTGGTACAAACTCAATTAGCCTTATTCGAATACATAAGCTGCTCTCATTGCTCAAAGGCGCTTGATTTCAAACATATAACAAGCGCAATGACGCAAGTAACTAAGTACAACAAACTGGAACCTCAAATTTTGTAATGTTACGCATTGAAATTAAACATAAACAATGTTACACAGATCTAAGCGAATTGAGAGCATTCTTGTATTGCATTCAGGTAAGATAAGCAGAGATATATTAGATACACACTTCGGTAGCGAACAACAAATTGAAAGCTGGGTGTACAAGTAGGTAACTAACAATACGACAATTGTAAGTGTTTTTAAAACTTGTCCGAGAGTTTCCAGAAGTTCGACAAACGGAAAAGGTATCAGCATTTGCCTTTTCTAGGAGCAAGCCTCAAGGCCAAGGCTGTCAAGTGATGCATACATGCTAGGAGTGTTCTCTCTCGCATTGCCACCGCCGAGATTTTGGTCATCCAAGCCAAGCATTAGCAAAAAATCTGTTTATGGTTACGCTCGCCTATTTGATGACACACTCAGCATTAGTTTTTTTTTAATATAGAAGGACGCCTAGGCTTAAATCAATCAATTGTAAAGCGCTTACAACTCTGGTATATGTAGAACGTATAGTAGTAGATCCGCGGATTTCTAGAACTAGCCTACCAGGGGAACAATAAAATTAAGGTTTAAAGACTGCTTTTATTTTACTTATGCATGGCAATCCACAAATCTAATACAGTAAAGAAATATGCAAAGAAGAGATTCCGAACGCGGAACGTAGGCGGTCGAACCTTTCCCGCTTGCAACTGGTTGGTTATGCAACGCAAAGCAAATAAACTTCCTCTTTCTGATTCGCTAATGAGAGCCATGAGGCGATGTCAAAACTGGCAGCCTACATAAAGTTTGCAATACACAGTTAAACTGAACATATATTATAGGGTATTATCTCTGCGTGTCTACAAACATTGATATTTCTTATCTGATGTAACTAACAACTTATTATACAATTTTTGTACAAAGACATGGCGACGGAAACGTACGCAAAGAATTTCTGATTTTCAATCGTCTTCACTGCACTTGTTTCATTATCTTTACTCCTTGCTATGCATATACAAGCAAAAATCGTTAAAAACGTTAAGAGACCAATGTAGGAGCCAAACAAACCATAGCGAGCGCACAGGAGCTCCAAACAATTCAAGATCTCGTCAGAAAACAGAATACCAAATGTGCCACATTTCCATAAATTCAAATAACAAAAGCTATTACACGGCTGTGAATCCGCAAACCACCGACTGCACAAATCATTATAGCACAACATGTGCTTTCGGGTGCTAATAAGTGCGCGATACGCTCCATATATTCGTAACTACATTTTTGCAATGTTTACGTGCTGCAGGACTTTGACATGATTATGTACGTAATGTGCGTCCAAAGAATAACTCGGCCCAGCTTAAATGTCGCCTAATGTATGCGGCTCTTGAACTAGTGATTGTTCAAACATTTGGTGTTTGCGTCTTAATAAAACATTTAGGCATAGAGTAAATGTGGCATATAATAGTAGTAGTAGTAGTAATTACATCGAGTAAAAATAGCTCCTATGGAACATCTAATACAACAGTAAGAGTTGCTAGTAATTCGTCATTCTTTTGTTGTTGTGCATGTCTGACAAGACAGGGTCTGCTCAGACGCTCTATTCATTCGACAAGGTGCACCACGAGCAATCTGGCAAATGGAGATGAGGCGACATCAGGGAATGCTATCAGTTTCACTTGAGCAATATTTGAAATTCACCGATTTGAAGAATATTTGGAACAAAGTTAGGCATACGCATGGTAGTCAATAAAATAAAGTGAAACTGAACCAAAAGTTCTTCTTCGCTTTCAAGCTTAACACGCAACATGTGCACACGTAATTTCTGGTCACCCTGTAATAAGTTCATCAAGCACGGACAGTAACACGCGAACAGACCCTTCAAAGCAAGAAGCACAAACTCCTGAGAACGGAAGCAAAAGCGGCGTCGGGAACCCCAATAACCTCTACTTTCGGATGGGAATGAGCAATGCAGGGAAATACGATAGGTGCCCTCCGGGCAAAACTGCGAGCAGCACCACAAACGCCTGCGCAGTTAGTTATTCATAATCAAGGTTCAACTTAGTAAACAGTAAAGTGACGAAGACCATGATTATTTTGATCTACAAACACACAATATCCACACTGTGACCAAGCACAGCGATCCCAACATCCTGCATGATGTTTCTATAGAAATTTGGACCTCCTGGAGCGGTTTCAGTGCAAAATTTCCGACATCCTGTACATTAGTCACAAACCAGGTATACGATTGTCTACAAAGCATCGCAAAAAGCGAAATCTTCGGTAGTCAACTACCTTTTCCGCACGTTGATCCTTGCGTGAAAAATGGCTTGACTTGAAAGTCATACTTGGCCCGCAGCGGAAAACCGAGAAGGATCGTAGCTCCAACAAACATTTCATTCAGCAGCTTGTGCGCATTGGGTGTGCCCAAGTTGTGTTTCGAAGCAGCGGACAAAAAGACACGCACAGGATTATCTGCACGTGTGCGAGCACATGCAAATGCGCATTTATGAATAATGCAGGGCAAGGTGAAACAAAACGCGCGTTCTCCGGTGAGCGTCTACTATTGGCTTACCTGATGACTCCGTTTTCTACAAATATCCAACTATCGCTATATGACATAATCTCATTGTTAGGTTTCCTTCCATTTACACAAATTTGCTAAGGTGTTCAAGTTTTTCATAAATATATACCACTTCACAAGCTTCTGAACTTGCTATGAACGGTGAACATTTGGAATACGCTTATAAAATTGAAAATACAGATACAGTCGGATATTTGTATGAAACGGAGTTAGATATGCCAATAATACTACTGGTTGTTATGAGAATAGCAGCAAGTAGCAGCGGATGATGACATGGGGTCCGTCCGGCTGCCATCCCAAATAGCGTCGACATTTCGAACAACAGCGTATTATCGCAGTTCAAATAGTGAAATTCAGTATCGGTTTTCAGCTCAGTCCGAAAGTACAAGGCCATGAGGAGGAGGCGAAAGGCTTCCTCTAACTGAGCTGCTGACATGTCTTGACAAAGCTTTAGCTAGAACAACATTTCTCCCTAGTAATGCTAGGCTTGATAATACATAGGTAAGCGTACCTGTGCTTAGAAGAACAACTCTTTTCTGGCTGGTGACTAAGCGAAGCAAATAGAAAGTAGTGTTGCGAAATTATGTAATAACAAACATACCAGGTTTCGATTTGCAACAACCATCTCCTCAACTCCCGGGGAATACCGCTTCACATTTTTCACGATAAATTCATATCAGACGCTGGAAAAAGAGTACTTGAAACGGTAAGAAACGAACGGTTTGCAGAAAATGAACGCAAAGAATAAGGAAGAGCTAAGATGTGGATAATGCGCCTAGAATAAGCCGAGATCGCTGTGCTTACAAGGTCATTGAAACAAGATCCAGCCTAGCTCGTGGCCGTTTTCCACACTTACACACATATATACGTACACTTTTGGCGAGAACCACACGAAGTTGGTGCTGGAATGCATGGTTCAGGAGATGGATAAAGCTAACATGGTCTTACTGGAGGATCCATCCGTCTTTCTAGAACCTTGTGTCTGTGCAAATGCAATGATATGTAAGACAAGCCAAGGAGGATGTATTTGTGTGCAATGCGAAGTAAATAATAAACAAACAGCAATAATTGTTGGCAACATTGTGGGATGTGCTAAGCACGCTAATCACCGGCGGGTTCTCATTGCAGAAGGAGGAACGAGAATGATTGGCAAGCAGACGTAAGGCCGCGGATAACTTCTCAATGAAGAGAAAATGGCCAGCAAATGGCAGAATTTGGCAGATTCAGTAATACTGAGATGGAAAATGCTACTACAGTTCACTTATCATACAACGAGCATGACAACTATTTGATCACTAGGGTGTTAGTCGATGTAGATGTCTAAAGGTAGATCAAAACAATCATGCTAGGATGCGCGTATTGACGGAGCAGTGTATTGTGAGAATGATGTGGCACAGCAGATCGTCATCTATCATGTCATTCGTATTTACTTTAGCATTTTAGAATTGACGAATTTTTAACGTTAGCGAAACATTAAAGCGCCAAATTTACTAGTTATTCAATAAACCAACAACAAATAGAAGGCTCATGGTCTTCCATAAGAGAACACATGTTTTGTCTATGATCAGTGAGCGAGTGTCACATAAGATTTCCCGCCACCTTTTCAGCTATGCATATATATGACCAAATGCAAAAATAATGCAGAAAACTTTGTACTACATGTTAGGACTACAATTCCAGTGGAAGTTTACATGCATCGAATAAATTATGATTATTATTAAATTGCATTTAGGTGTAACTTATTTCTTATTTGCTGAAAGAGATATATGAGCTTTAGCCTATTCATAACCTGTTACAATCGAGTATCAGAATAAAAGTTATTAAAATATTTCGAATAACGAAATCCCGGTTGCTATCTTTAACGAATACTCTGAGCCGGCAGGCAAGCAACGACTTGTCGCCTCGAGTTGAAAAAAACAATTGGAATACGAATTCGCGTCAGGACCGGGGATTTTGCAACATTCTATAGTTCTGATTGGGGAAAACGAGGATGAGCATCATCCATTCCGGTGTGTCGACGTCAGAGAACGTTCGCATATCGCGAAATTCGACAGCGTCGAGGGGCGTAACGAGGAACGCAACACGCGTAAGCGAAGTTGACCCCCGAGCAGCACAAGAAACGACTAAGTCTCAACTATATCATGTCCACGCTGTGACCAATCACGGCTATTTCAACATTTTGTGAAATCTTTAAATCTTTAAATAAAAGACGAAGAATGAAGCAAGCAATGGAAATGAGTTGACGATAGTGGAATGCTGCCAGCATATTATATTCACACCGTGACAGTTGCTTCAACATACTGTGCAGTCTTTCAATAGAAGAGTTCGTCGTTAATCGCGCATAGAATTCAACTGCAGGCGACTTTGATGGAATTAGGTTGAAAACATTTGCAGGACAACACTTTCTTATGTCTAAGATTTTTGTTTACTTACGATAATAAAGAAATAAGCATAATTAAGAATATGCAACCTTAGAGTGTTGCAGAACGGAACGAAAAAAAGAACCAGGAAGCGAATCACGTAATTCCCGCCAGATGAGGGCGGCGAATAGAACAAAAACAGGCCGAGTGTCGTGAGATTCCCAGAGACACCAAGAATCGTCTTCATCGCGCATAATTGTGGGAGAAGCAGCTAATGCAAAGCGAACACAAGTCGCTGCGCTAAGGTAAGCAAGGAAAAGTTCTCAAATTTATAGGCATTCGCTTGTTGGTAGTCCTGAGAAGCCCTTAGAATCCTGAGAGGCACTAAAAAAAAGGAGAACGGCAACACGCGAATTGTTCTTTAGTGAGTGTCGGTTTCGCTATGCTTCACATCTTCTTCTTCTTCTTCTTCTTCGCTTTCGTTGTCATCGTCCCATTTCCTTCTTCTTCCTCCCCCGTCTTTTCCCTCTTCCTTT
>JACMIJ010001604.1:0-11901 GCA_014805365.1 Koerneria luziae
CCTTTTTCACTGCTGCACAATGATGAACAGTATATAGCCATAAACATTTAATGTCTCTTTGAGAGCCCCCGACTTGCGTCGGTTTCCCGTTCATTTTTTTGGTCTTCTTCTGCTCAGCCTCAGCACAGCAGCCGGAGTATTGTCCCTGAGTGATAGTAGATAAAACTTGTTCAAGGTCTGTCGGCCTGAAGTGAAATGGGACCACCATCGACCAGAGCTTTGCTGGCTCACCGTTATCCCCTGAAAACCCTGTTCGCTCCTCACCGTCTACATTCTCCACTTCTACCCTCATCCTCTGACCTCATCCACCGGCAAACCCTCTTCATTGCATAGCTTCCCGGTATCATACCGTATGACAGTCTATCCTTCATCAAGCTGTCTCATTTATCATTGTTCTACATGGCTAGAAAACAACCTTCTCTTTGCCGTTGGTCCGTTTCACTGGCGTCCCTCCTCGTTGGCCGTGTTCTCTCCCCTCGGCTGCTTTCTCTGACTCTCTTGTCAGTCGCCATCTTTAGTCGGCTGTCACAACGTATTCTCGTCTTGAGTCGACAGGTTCGAAGACAGTTCCTCACTGGGCGTCCATCCCACATCGCACGGTTATAAACAACAACATCCTTTGAACCAATGATTTTTTCAGGAAAGCTGGACGATTCACGGATGATGTTTGATGCAGTTCTGCCTTGGCATGTACTCCTCCATGAACTGAGAAACGGATGCTCATACAGTGCAGATCACTCTTTATCTCAGAAACTAGGAAGAAGAATGTCGGGCGGAGTGAGATGGAGAATGTGCAGTGATATGAACGGGGTGATACAGAGGGTGAGGGATGGGACATGGATCATCAAGTACTCTCTATGCAGCAAACTGCTACTGTCTACGACAGCCAACATATGCAGGAGGAATTATCGTGTATGATGAAAGATGCAAACAACAAGCAATCGTACGGTATACACACTCACAACATGATCAAATACACTAACACAAAAACGATAATCAAAAACAAACAATACACCAATACAGGGCATATCGGTGGAACATGGTACGCTAGCATATGACCACGGCTAAACACATTGGGTCGGTCTGACTGGCAAATATACGAAAAAAACCTATTCAACCATCACTTACATTACTACTTCAACACATATATCAGCATATTATGCGTATCATATCATATACAGTAATATTGTTTCATTATGCACCCTTCATAACTTGTGTGACATATTGTAAGACGAGGAGGAGCAACACAACAATGGAGATAACTATGCACAGGAAGGAAGTAAAGGAACAAAAAAGAGGGTCAGCGTTAGACAGGCGACCGCATAGAATAAAGTACAGCAAAATACATGCAAATCACATAGAACACCGGTAGAAACACATAGACTCCTACAAAATGGAAACATACAATATATGTTGACCGAACAATGACTAATGGTAATAAATATACGATGCAATACGTGGTCATCCATGTACCCTGCTCTGAATGTTTTGGGAAGAAAACATAACGGAGTAATAGTTGGAATGGAATGTGGTGAAAGCAAGAAGATCAGAATGGTGTATAACACGGGAATGGTTGAACGGGAGGAATGCGGTATCCTGGAATGGGACGTATGTATAGTAGCGCCGGGTGGACGCCTACTGGCGCCAGTAGTGCTCGGGCTGGAGTTCGCCGAGCTGGTGCATGTTGTTCTCGTGGGAGGACTGATCGAGGGTGTTCAAGACGGCCGAGACGGGCAGACTCATTCCGGCGCTGATCCCTGTAATGTCTGCGATTTGGTGGATGATCAGAAAAAGAATCATGGCTGGCGAGAGACCATCGGACCATCGATGACTCACGTGCTGACTGGTGCAGCAGCCAGCATTCCTAGACTACCTACTTTCATCAGTCTGACATTTCTGAGAAAGGAAACTAATGTTTTTGGATCGTTCCATCTTTTAAGAAGAAACTGTGGACCCGTAATAAGAATTATGCTGTAGCTGTTGCTAACAAGCTAACAATTCTTCGTGATTCTTCCCCTTATTTCACCCTTTACACACCGTACTTCTCCATTTCCATGTTCTCTCCTCTAAACCTCTCTAATTGCCCATTTTATTGCAGGAACGCGGGGCTATTTTGGCAACCCGGAAAGAAGTAATAATGTCTTTAGTGCCTGGAGCGGTGCACAGTCCCACCCACACCGTTTTATGGGCTTTTCGTTTATGCGACCGACCGCAACCCTGCTTCTGGCTAGAAACATGCAAGCTCATTCTGGATGATGTATTGTTTATGAGATCCAAAAAAGCTCCACAAACAACCCATCTTTGTTGCCACGAGCAGTAACTGATACCGTCCGCCCGTTCAAATTGTACGTTCTTCCAAAAAGTGAACACGCACAAAAACATGTACATCCAACAAGAATAAATCACGTTTCAAGGAATGGAACGCGTTGAGGGAGAGCATGCGCGGACTCCGTTGCGGCCACATCAAAGGCCAATTCCAAACTTCATTATTTCAACCACATCCTCCAAAGTATTGCTGCGCATTCACCAGTCACTCAGCCACTTCGGGAAGGAATGTGCGACAATTGAAGAGAACCCAGTCAGAATACTTCCCTTCCCCCACTAGAACTTGCTAGCACAAGAGAATGAGTTAACAGAACTCCACAGATGGTCGCACGTTTGACGAGCGCATGCTAAGCGGAGGTGACAGGATGCCGACATCTGCATGGTGCCGTTCGTTCTGTTCGCCATATATCTCGCCTGCCCCGGCTACCCTTCTCCCGCTCATTACCGTAACCTCCTCGATAGCACTACTCATCACAGTCATCGGCAAGAAAACATTTTGAATTTGGAAAGAGACATCAGCCAGTTTCCTCTTCTTCTTCATGACCATTTTTGTGCGTGCCGACCGACCGCACGTTATAGATGCGCGCGTTTTTTTTGCTAGTTGTAAGTGGCAGTAAATGGGGTGTGGAGTTGAGGAGAGAGACTTTTCTCTCCTTCCCCCGCTGGTTGCCTATCTGATTGATCCGTTCGGAAGATACATCCTCGATCTGCCCTCTCCACTACTCGCGATCAGATATTGTTATGCAACGGAAATGATGGGTCATATCTGTGACCGTGTGAACTTTTTACGACCCGGAACAAGTAATCAATCATAAGTACATTATTGCCACGAAGAGCCACTAGTGATTAAAGGGCTTCCAACATTCAACTTCTAGTGCCAGCAAGAGCTTTGTCGTAATTGATTTTGGAAACTGTTTTACTATAACTAATTTTTGCACCCATGTTCCTGCCCAAGATAAGGGGGAAGAATGAAAAGCTGGATACCTCCGACGGACGTCGAAGTGGTGTTCATGGAGGGAGTAAACGACGGCTGAGTGGCGGCCGGGTTCATGCGGGCGTACGGCTGCAACGGAATCATTGACAATCCGAAGACTGTGAACATACGTGGAAGGAGTCGTATCGGCTCGGGTTAAACATGTGGTAGGGAGGGAAGTCGGCTCCTTGGTGGGGAGGCATTCCGATGCCGGCATTGGCGAATCCGAACCTGAAGCGGGAGAGGGAGAGTGTCAGTATTCGGGAAGACGAGGAAATACCCGTAGGGATCCATCTGCTGCGTGAGTCCGGTGTACATCGGGCCGCCGTTGTTGACGAAGCCGCCGGCCGGGTTGTGGAATCGCTGCTGCGGCGTCGCGACGGGTGACCCTCCAATTTGTCCGTGTGAGCTGCCTGAGGCGGCTGATGCGGTACTTGAGGGATTCGGTGTTCCATTCGACATCGACGTGTCCATGCCGCCCGGTCGCTTGCTTCGCAGCTTCTCTTCGCGTCGCCATTTCGCTCTTCTGTTCGAGAACCAAACCTGCAATATCAACCATATTTCTGCTCTTTTGTTCCGTCCAGTCACCGCCTAAGGAATGATAAGAAATTGATCTGTTTCCGAGCTACCGTATGTCATACCGGGCTCTCCCTGATATTTGTCCTCTCTGTCCCCGTCACAGCAGATGGTGACAGATGTAACACAAGGTTACTGTATATGGGCTCAGCCTTTCTTGGAATGTTTTCCAAAATGTATTCATAATATTCCTACAGAAGAGGGAGAGCGAGAGAGATGAGGTAAGTGCTGGCAACAAACAAGTAACCAAAAGGAAAGAAGAAGAAGATGAAACGATGTGAAGTGGACCGGTGAATACTTGACTGTCTTATGATTCGAAGAGGTTGATAAGAGTAGAGAATAACAATGAGAAGAGGAAGCGATGAGGGACACGAGGGGACATGGAGATCGAGTGCCGAAGAGCAATGTGCTAACCGAGAGGGAAATAGGCCAATGAGGAGGACTTGAGTCCGATCGACACAATGCGAACTGACACATGACAACAATAGCTGTTGCCTGTGAAGGCGCGACGGCCTTGTGTTATGATTGATTGACTGTTACGGATCAGCGAAATAATCAGAGGTGTTGCGGTGATTGGCTGCGGGAGAGCGAGAGGGAGATGGGATCTGTCCCGGCTGGACACTACTGTACGAGAAGGAGAAGGGCTCACTTGTATTCGAGCCTCGGGCAGGCCTATCCGCTGAGCGAGTTTCTCGCGTGCGAATACGTCGGGGTAATGTGTTCGTTCGAATTCTGCAACAATGGTATAAGGTGAACAATGAAGCGAAGACGATAGTGTGGAAGCATAATAAGAGAAATAGGGAACCTTTCTCTAAAGCCTCTATCTGTTCTTGGCTGAATGATGTTCGGTTCCTCTGCAGTTTCCTCTTGAGTCGCATCCTTGCCGCCGCGTCTTCGTCGGGATCGTTCGGCGGCTTCTGATCTTCATCTGAAGCAGCGACAAATAAAGACACAATTAAAGATGCAAACGCCTTCATCATGTCTAGCCTTTACCTTCACAACAGACACACATTGAATTGAAACTTTCTTTTTCACTGCCAACAATAGAACACTTGAAGAGATGCTCAAGGTGCATATGAATGCGATTGTGAGGTGCATCATGCATCGTTTACCCAGCCGTTGGCTAGCCGTTGGCCAGGTTGACATCCTCACTAGCACTTCGACTTCTCTCTCAGGTGGCATTTACGAAAGAGAGTGTCTCGACCGAAGGAGAAAAAGAAGCAGAAGCTACGGTATAAAACGGAAGGAAGCACTTAGGAGGATGCGCACCGGAAGCGGGATAAGTGTATGGAAGAGCCGCCGGTGAGAGCCCGGCCTGGCACCGCCGACTACTCTCAACACTCTGCCACACACACACTGATGATTCGATTAACTATGAATGATCGGGATGACCGATTGCGGTTTCGGCACCCGGAACACACCCGCTTTCGGACGGCGAATCGGCAGGCGGCGGGCGGCCGGTGGAGGCTTGTGAGGAAGCGGCGGAGGTGGCACGGCCAGCATCGTCCTTTTCGGAGACTATCAGGGCCGAGAGGAGGAGAGAGAGGGGGAGGCGAGTAGTTGTGATATCAGAAGATAGAAAGAATGAGGGGTGGGGCATATTGGAGAAGGCGGGGAGAAAATAAAGAAGAAGAAGAAGAAGAAAGGGAGTGTGAGTGCACTAAGCGGTACACGAGAGAGACCATCACTGATCTGTGTGATGGTCGTTAGTGCGCGGCTTGTTCCTGGCTTCATGACCGGTTAGAGACCGCCGGCACACTTTCGGCCAGATCGGCCACGTGCTGCATGTACAAGTGATAATGTGCTAACAAGTGTCAGAAGCGATAGTGCTGATTACACGGGTGTCTGCTGGTCGGCAAATGCCTGATCGCATCAGTGTCACTGTGGTGATAGGGTGCGAGAGATAGGGAGAGGGGATATCCTGGTCGGGTGCTTACGGGAGGGCAGCGGTATATGAGCGGTGCTGGCGGCGGTCCAGCACCGGTCGGAGGCGGCCTCCATGGGAAGCGACGGCGGTTCGTCGTCCGTCGTCGCTACGTCTTCGTGCTGTTCTTGGACGGAAGTGATCACGCGCTGCCTGTCAACACGAATTCGGATCAGCTGCCTCCACGACAAAAAGACGTAGCTGACGAGAGTTGAACTGACTGCTGCTGCGGTTGTCGGCTGCTGCCCCGCCCCCTCCGAGGAGTCCACCGTATATCGCGCGCCTTTCAGCTGCTGCTTTCATCCGACGCGCCAAAATTTCCGATTGCCCTGAGACGATTCCGGCTGGCACATGTGCACGAACACAATACACGGAATACTGGCATAACTACTTATATCAGAAATACAGAAGACTGTCATCACCCGTCCAATCAGTCGATGTTTGAATACGCGAGGCGCATTCAAACATCACGCAAGGGAGGAATAAAGAGCACTATGTCATGGGAAAATTGATAATTTATGGGGTGGAGACAGTGGTTCGGAAGGTGCGACTGCAGATGGTGGCGGACAGTGATAGCGGGAGGCCGCCGGGAGGCCGTCGTCTCGTCGGAATCGCATCGCGAGGTGTGGCCGATGCCCGCATCTCCGGCGTTTATTGCATTAGCTTGTTCACACTCCTCCGAATGAGGCGAATTAGACAATGAAAACGATCGGGTAATCGCAGCGATTTCTGTTGACTTTGTCGACAATTCGATTATGCTCATCGCATGAGGCGGAGTGTGGGGGCGACCACCCGCGTCTTGCCACTTCCTTCTATATCATTGTTTCCTTCTGGTCTTAACAGCAGCTAACACTTTCACCTATCACGGATATCCCACCCGCTACCGTATACTTCTCTCCTATTTTTCTTCGAATAGCAATCACAGCACACAGTGCTATCAGTCAGCCCATGATGATACGCTGTAATATTACCATCAACGCAGTTTTCATGCACAGTCACGGGGTGTGAACTGTGGGTTGCGATGTGGAGATCTCTGGACATCCGTGTGCCGTAGAGCTCTGTTAGCCACGTATGAGTGCACGGATGGATGCTAACAGTCTGGCTGAAATAGCTTCATTGCGAATCGAACTATGAAGAAACGCATGCCGCCGCCAATCGATGAATCCTTGCTGATAAACATCTTTCATGAGAAATCAACCACAGTACTGTCTTCAGTTGAGCTGAATGAGTTGGAGCCTGAAGTCGCGCAATGTGTTAAATGTGATGTTTATTTAAATGGTGCTGCTCATTTGATGTGTGTGTGCTAAGAATATCCTCTTCCTCGCAGTGATAATTCAGTTCAAGTTCGTCCAATCCCCTTTTCGCGCTCCATTGCACAAAAATACTGTACACTTTCGCAACAAAAACGGACCAAGAAGTTGTAAGAGAACTGGTGAAAGAGGAAAGGGTCGAGACGGCAACGGTGATCTAGTCAAAATGTAGATATTGAACAGACGAGCGTAGTATAATTCTGCGTTACAGAAACAACTGAATTCGCATAGTATGATTCGACACATTCACCTAACAGTGCAAACCATTGCAAAAGCGGCATGCACTAACAATAAGCAATGAAATTAACGCATTAGCGGCGTTCCCACGGTGTTGCAATTCGAAGCCGGACAAGGCGGCTGGTCACTGCTTGATAGAACCAAATCTATTCATGGCATACGCTGAATTATCAAGTAGTGTAAGCTGTTTGTTTTTGTTACTACTATTTATGCATGTGTTCACCAAGCGACGCCTTGGGAACCACGTTTCGACTTCTTATCCTTTTGCCGTTCGTTGCCATCCGAATCTACCCACCGCCGTTCCCCAAATTCAACCACTTTCTATTCAGCTTTTGGTTGGTTTTATGAGAGAAACTACTGGGCAAAAGAGAAAAGGGGAGCAACGGAAAGGAGACCGAGGGGTACGGTAGGGAGGAGACCATGGGGGAAGAGAGAATGAGAGACACGCGGGTGGACCGGTTCGAACCCACAGCTCCAACCATTCCCCTCACTAAAGGGGTGAATTCATGCAACATAACTAATTCTCTATTCATAATATTTATTTTTTTATAGGTGAAGCGCGTACTGGATGATGGCAATGGGTTTGAGAGGAGAGAAAGAGTGAGAGTGAAAGAATAGAGGAAGGAATAGTGGAATGAGAAAGAGAACGGTGGTCGTCGAATCCAAGAAGAAGAGAGGAGCCGACTGATTGGAACAGGAGTATGAGTGCGAATATGATCGAGTGAGTGGATAGGCGGGAATGGGAAGTGGATGATGATCATGTGCGACCAGGTCAGATCCTAATCGACCATTATCAGCTATCCATCCATCGGAACTAACAGCCTGCCATTGGTCAATAGGCGCTACGCCGACAACATTGACAACAGAAATCGTATCATTCTGTTCAACAGCGTCAAAGCCCTATGAAAGATGCACAAAGATGGGCAGATACAATAGGAATCGTTGTTGCTCTGTAAGTTCACCATTGCTGTAAGTTTCCTACACTACAAAAGTTGTAGCCTGTAGTCTGACGCAGCCAGTACTGTAATAATCGGCAGTAACTGCTGTGAACACGTGCTTGAAGGAAGGAGCGCTGTCGCCATTTATTTGCAATTCGCACACTATCCGCCAGCCACTGATCGATGGCTGGGCCGAGAAGGCCGAAAGCTTCGTATTCGACATTCATGATGATAGCATGTCCATGTGGAACACGCACACAATAACGAACATTCGCAGACAAAGAGAGAAGTTATTCCCACACTGGGTCATTCAGTAGCAAGCAAAAAAAGAAGACTAGATAGTGGGTGGCGATGGATTATCTGATTGCGTGTGTTGTGCTGTCCTGTCTTCGTTGTCCATTTTCCCTCAAGGATCCCTCGTTACTGGCCATTACCGGTGAATGTGGCAACACGATAACGCTTCCGCATGACAACATCACCTTTACCGCACACTTTTTCACTCAACTAATGACGAACATTTAGGAGTTGCATACGAAATGCGCCTGTCGTTGTTAGCTATCCACTGTGCAAGAAATGACGGGAGCGTGTGGTTTTTTTCTCCGAAAGTCGTATTGTTGCTCTTGCTAAGAAGAGAAGGAGGAGGAAGATGAACACTAGGTCTTCTGGACAGGGAACGGATTGGAGATGAGGATCAGAAGCCGTAGATGGGGCTGAGCAGAAGTGATGGGAGAATGGGGCGGTCGTCGAGGAAGCAGCACGTGGAAACTGTTCTATTAATGCACACATTCGCCTATGATTTTTGTCCAGCTGTGAAATAATGGTACCATGAGTCAACTTAAAAGAAGGTGCATAGCCAGTTCGTTGTGAGGATTCTCAGTGCAAGTGCGTATTCAAATGTTCGCGTGTTCGTGCCTATGCACACTATCACTGTCGTGTGTGTGTGCTGGAAACGTCAATTGGAATCAGCGTAAAGAACTGACCGATGTCCTTCTTCGGCTCAAGGGCAGCGGTATGATGGGGAATGGCGGGGAACGCGGACAACCCGACTCCGGCCGGCATCGCCATTCCCGGCCACTGATTGTACGGCCACGAGCCGGTGTACCTGCAAGCAACTCAGTCATACACAGTGTTACATTTAGCTGGCAAGGTAACAATGAGTGTTGCTTAGCATCCACTACAATGGAACCCCGCCAACTCCTGTCCGAAAAAGTTTTTAAAATAGCACACAATATGTTTAACGTTTAACATAAGCGAAGAAATGTTCCACATTTTTTTTCTGCACAGCCAGGATTAGAGTGATTCGCGCTTCTCACTGCTCCAATATTGTGGAATAATATGCCGTTGTTAAGGGTCCATGTTAATTACTCAACTACAAAATGAGCAGCACGCTGAGCAGGAAGGAAGCGAAAAACAAAAGGTGTGCTCGCGTATGAGACGGTCACTTGGACGTTTCCTAATGAAGACAGCAAAAAGGCAAAGAGAGAGATTCGGCTAATGGAAGCACACTGGCAACGAACGGCTTCAACCAAAAGCAGCGTCGGCCGCGATGGAGTCCGCTCTCCCAACAAGAATAAGAGAAACGCACGACGACCGCGCAAAAACAGTTCGGAACTGGAAATTCTCAACTTTATATCGAATTATGAGCAGACATGACAATAGACGGCAGGCCGCATGCTTGCCCGGAAATGGTGCCGAGAGAGTATGTATTGTTAGCCCGGATAAGGCGCCAAAAAAGAGAGCATAAACAGATATCGCGCCGCGGATTAGAAATGCGAAACCTGTCCATATTATCATCTACTATTTTTGATAAGAGAGCATCATGTGTGGCGAGGTGAGGGCGGTGTTCGGAGCGTGAGCTTGAGTTGTGGTAAAAGGAAGAATGGGAGGAAAGAGGGAGGAGCGCGCTCGAGGACAACAACTGGTACTTCTTCCACACTGAGATAGCTCATTCTTTTGAGAGCTATTTTAGTGTTTCCTTCATCAAAAAATGTCAAATTAGTGTTTTCCTAATATCAAGAAGCGTTGTTTCATTGTTTTCGAATCTAAAAGGGAGTACACGTTGAACTCACGCAATGGAGTATGCGCGCTTTGAACACTTCATAGGGATAATCATGGCTGTATGTCTGGAACTCTTTCGCACCTTAATCTGTCGTAGAAGTCGGATTGCATAGCCTGCTGCTCCTTCTTCGACGCGAGGTTCCGCAGCACCCTGTTGATCGATGAAACCTGTAAGGACAGTGCGCGTTTACGTGCGTAAGATCGAACTCGCTTTTCATTTTTCGCATAGCTGTTCGTTTGTGCTCTTCCTACATTAGAAATGCACAAACACCTCAATCGTATAATATTGGCAATATCTAGAATGAAACAAACGGGAGCTTCCATGGTTCGCTAATCCCTATTTTTATACAGTTTCTTCTATGTGCACGGCAAAAAGCAAGGCCTGTTTTGCGTTGTAGGAAGGAGGAAGACTGCACGTGTGATGTATCAAACATATACCGACAACGCGAAATGCGGGCAACAAATTCAGAATGACAGTAAACTAAGGGAGGTGAGAGAGAGTTGGCGGGTTGGAAGGTGACTGACTGTTCGCAACAGTGAAGTCGTCAGCACAAAATGACCAGTGAAGCTTGAAGATGACTATCAGTCAAAAGGAGAAGAAAACGAAGGGACGATGGAGGGACAGGGCAGCGAGGGCAGAAACACTGTTGGAACAGCTAAATGAAAAGGGAGAGAAAAAACCGAGAGAAGGGAGTGGACTGAAACGAAGACGGGGAGATACGGTAATCAGTCTTCACCCAAAGAGAAACACTCGGGGTCCGACTGACAAGACGTGTCCTAATGGACAAGACAAAATGACAACTTCGGTATGGGTGATCGATTGACTGCGAATGAGGTGATTGTCGGGAGTGGCGGAGGATGGACAGCGACGAAGTTATCCAAAGTAAAGAGTCTTCAGAATACATCTACTAGCTTACACTGAAAACTCCTTACAAACTTGAATGGCGTTACTACTGTCGTTTAAATTACAAATGACAATTGGAAGATGTAGAACTTTATTTTATGAGTGCCGCCTCTAATGGTTTACGGCAAGCTGCGGAGGATAATTCATCACTTACAATTGACATAACTGGCTGTGTTTTGTAAAATGTCCGACTACCGCTATGTGATCAAATCTTATTGTTAGATTAATCTTAATTACTCAAATTTGTCAAGGTATTCAAATTGTTCTTTCCTTCGCAAGCTTGTGAACCTAAGCTATAGCAAACTGTCGGATATTTGTACAGAACAGGGTCACCTTAGTCAACATTAAGAATCACGACGTTCTCTCATGAATCTCTCAGATTCAGCCGTCCTGATGATCGGTTGCCAATTGCTTGTCGTCCATGCTAGACATTCTCATTTGCTCTTCCATTAGACCACTTCCTCCTTCCTATTCCACACCTTCCAATCAGCCTCACCTGCACATACACCGCAAACACATGGCGCTACAATTTCGGACTCAAGCCCCATTTTGTGTTCTTGGTTTCTGGAAAACATCTGGAAGGGATCGGAAAACAAAGATTGTACAAAAAACAAACATAATTATGTGTTATTGAGTGCTGGTCTATTATGATTGAT
>JACMIJ010001605.1:0-11900 GCA_014805365.1 Koerneria luziae
TGCAAAAAATCAGCTGACAAGACAAGGAAACGAAGGAACAAAACCTAACAATAAGAAAGAGTTACTTCCTTATTTTTGCCCTCAGGGGGCTTCACAAGATCTGCCAATAATTTTTTAGACATTAGGGCTAAAGCAGTGAACGAAATAGCAGCAACAACTTACCATTCTCATACTAATACAGTATGTTTCGTATGCAAATGAGGTACGGTAGAGTAGCGTTGGAAGCCGTCTACCGTACTTCATTTGCATACGATTAGAAAGAATTCTCCCAGGAGAACAAAGGAATATGCAAATTTGAGACGGGCAGAAGTTCCACTATCCCATTATGATCATAATGATATAATATTTGTGCTACACAGAGGGAAGGTATGTGTAATCCAACTACGAGCTTCACTAGTTCTATGCCTTTGACGGTACTTGCGCAGACAAAAAAATATTTTACAAAAGATACTATAACTATTATACTAGAAAGATAATAAGAAACATTACAAACTGTATTGTATATATAACATAGTGAAAATAAAATCCTTAAAAAAGCGCAAACCTGGAAGTCCAGATTGAAGTCGCTGATCATCTCCTTACCATCGAACACTCGGATCTCGAAGAAGCCCTTCTTCTCACTGCGAATCACCTCCACCGACCACTTCGCCGCTCTGCAAATAGTAATTTTAATCTTCCCGCCAAAACGCTCATTCAAATCTAGCACACAGTATTTCCCTCTAACCACGTGCTGTGGAGTTCCCTGAAAATCAGGGTAATTGAATGCTGGCAAGTAGCCAAATTTGTCTGCTTGCGTCCTTTTTGTGCCGATGTCGGCTTCGTCATCGGAAATGGGGCAAGGAGCTGACGTCTTTTCGAAATTTAGGCGGGAACGGAGAAAAAAGAGAGGGCAAAAAGAGAGGGAGATTCCTCAAAAAGATGACACAATGTTATTTCGGGGAAACTGGAACGTGCGGAGAATTCCGCGTTGTCCATGTTGATGTCGGCAAAGTAACAAGACTATTGTTAGCGTTTCGTGCAACTCTTCCCTTCATCTTATCGTCAGGCATTCAGGAGGTAGTAAACTTCGCTGTTTCCAGTGAACAGTCCAGTGACCTTTTATAAAGATTCAGTTGAAAAGGTCACTGGAAACAGAATAGTTTACTACCCCGGAAGGAGTACGGTACACTGACTCATTATTAGTATGGAAACACTGCGTGCGCCCAAAGGCCAATCCCTGCAGTTTAAAAAAATGCTGTGCTTCCAGTAACCTTTTATAGTGCAAAAGTTTACCGGGAAGGCTCACTGCAAACAACCACGTATGTTCAAAGCGGCATTTCATTTTATGCTAATTTCTTTGTTCTAGCTATTTTTGTGAGATTTCTATTGCCGCTTAGAAAAGGAAGCGGTATCACGTGCAGCGCGGGTTTGCTAGTGCGGCCGGTACAATACTGTGCCAGCAAGTTAATGCATCAAACAGACAATAAGGTTACATGTTCACAAAATATGTACTAGAGAATAACCGTTGAATTTTGAACATCAACTAGAAAAATATAACCGATTATTTAGGCCGCGCGTTCTCTGACCACAATCAGTTGACATTCAGCCAAAGTACTAAGGCCCAAGGGGTCGCAATGGCAAAAAGCAAAAAAAAAAGAATCAAATTATTTTTCATCCTTATGCGAATGCCTTATGTTCCGCTGATTGTCGGTTTCACTATAGGTGTACACATAGTGAAGGAAGCATCTTATTCACAGCATTTTGAATGCACTGTTTTCGCGCCTATCAGGAAATGCCTATATCATCTTTGTTCTTTTTTGAATACCCTTGTCCAAATATGCAAATAAAGTAACCCCCCTCAGCGGCTGCGAAATAGCGTGAATTAGTGACATGGACGCATCGTTCTGGAGTGTTTTCCTTGCCCGCTTCTTATACATTACGTTACTAGTAAACACTTACGAGCTCTAACTCTAAGAGAGTTACTGGTAATGTCAATAATCTACGCCTCTGCCTCGGCGGCCCCGACGCAATTTGATATGCTACCCTTCCAAAACACATTTTGGGGAGGATGACTCGTTTTTTGTCTGATTTGATGTTGTCAGCTTCCGTGTTCCGAGAAATGTTTTGCCAGACAAAGAAAAGAGAGGGGAAATAGCGGCAAGATGCCACACGCGACATGACATCCCCAATGAGATTCGAGATGTTGCAGAGAACACATTTGCATCTTCCTGCGGTTCATGATCATGTTGTCTTATCTGCGTAAAAGCGCAAACGCGCTTTTACGCGGATAAGATCAAATGGCCTGTAGCCGGAAGCATAACCTACACGCATAGGATACAAAGGCGGTATTTTCCGGTGTACACCCCTTGGTTTCACAATCAGAGACAAGGTCGGAAACCTCCCTCTACCTAAACCTCTTGGCCAGTAACATAGCCAATGTAAAAGGACTGAAAATTTTGGACACCCCCTATAAAAATAATTCCACAACGCTTTGAACAATCACATTACAATTGACTACTTTCGAATAAGCCATATCTTGTCTCACCTCTTCATGTTCTCACAACCGGGTTCCTTGCAGCCCATCACTACTCCCTCTCTTATGCAATTACTTCCACAAAGTTTCTAACAATAAAATAACAATTAACTACTCAAAAACAAGACATATCTTGTCTACTTCTTTCTTACACACTCCCGTCTTCTTGCCACACTCCTCTCTCTCCCCCCCCCCTTTCCAAGCCCCTCAACTACGAAACAGAAATCGTACATTATTATACATTGTTATCACAACTATATGGGTTTGATAAATATATAATATATATCTTGTCTCACCTCTTCATGTTCTCACAGCCGGGCACTTTGTTGTCGACGACCACGCCCTTCTTGATCAGCTTCTCCAGCGTGCTTTTGTGTGCAACGCGTGCTTCGATGGACGATCGTGCTTTCTGGATCTTTCCGGCTTTCTCGGTCGTCGGTCGGATAGAAAGGCGCCTGAAAAAAAATTGTAACCGAAATTTCAAGTCTCAATAAGTAATGAATTTAAGTGATTGCACAGATATGCTAAAAATGCGTTTGCAAGAATTGTAGAACTACTGGGGAAAGGTCCTGAATCTGGGCACAAACGTTCACAGAGACAATACAAGCATAGTGAAGCACAAACGTTACTACTTGTTTCTCTTCATCCCGCACAATATCTGCTCGAGCAATCACTATCACTCACTTCAGCTACAGTCCTTTACCGTACAAACACGCGCGTCAGGTAACTGTAACACACCATAACTCCCCTATAACTATAACTATTCACAAGGTTCTACAACTAATTCTGTAACTGTGACAACACCTGCAGGCTACTGTAACATTTTGTAACGTGTCAACCCCTGCAGGTTCCTGTAACATCATGTAACGTGTCAACACCTGCAGGTTACTGTAACATCCTGTAACATATCAAGACACACCTGCTGGTCCTGGAGAGATTCTCGAGACACGTCTCGAGGTACACTTCGTACTGCGTGAGTCGCTCCCGGAGTTCCTCCCTCTGCCTGTTCAGTCGCCTCTCACTGTCCTCCAGACTCTTCTTCTGCTGAGCGCGATCGTGACGACGTTGGTTCGCTTGTCGAATATCCTGAACCGATGAACAAACTACAAAGATCAAAGATCAAAGTACACGTAATACAGCTTACATTGGTTAGACAGCAATAGAAATTTACATTGTGCATGACGATGAACAGCAGGAATTAACGAAGATGTTCATGTCCTGTTTTATATCTTATGCTTGAAACACTGTAATAACAAGCGCATCGTGATCAGCGCGTACAATTAGTGCTGTTGTTTGGCTTGGACATTTATTGACTTGTCTGATTCTGTTTTGTACAAATATCCGACTGTTACTGTACGATCAAGTTTGATTGTTAGGTTCCTTTCCAGTTACACATGTTTGCCAAAGTATTCAAATTCATCGCAAACCAATATCGTTTCATTGAGCTGTGATAAACATGAATACGCTTAAAAAATTAGATATGAAGTGACAGTCGGACATTTGTACAGAACGGAGTCAGATAAACTAATAATATTGCTGGGAAAGCGGCGGTATCGGTACGTTTCGCGTTACAGTCTTCTAATATGCTACCATAACCTTACTTCGCTCAATATCGAGTGCATTTGGTGCTCACGTTACATATAATGTCATCATTTGTGTCACAGTCTATGACTCACATTGGCAATATCGGTGACGATATCCTGGTACTTATCCGCGGACTGCACTCGGCCATCCTTCTCCAGTTCGCCCAGCAACTTGACAATCTCGGCTTGTTTGGCAGCGATGTTCTCACTGTAACACGAAATGTTAATGTAGTGTCATAAATTACATTAAACTGCAACACAGCATGTGACATATGTAACATATAGAAATTTCCAAAGAAGAAACGTGGCTACTGATACTTGGCTACTGATAACCACAATGAACATGCAAGCAATCATTCACAATACACGCGTTTCAACGTTGCAACAAAACCTGTATCACTTTTGTGCGTCAATAGTTCACTTTAAAAGAGGAAAACAATAACCATTATTGGTTCCCAAGCAGTCTCGTTAACAAATGTAGTATTGCAAAATGACGTAACAATGCAATGAATAACTAACTATATGCCGTACCGGTAATATGTACACCGAGATACAATTGTAATGTAGTATTATAAACTTTACAAAAGTCACGTACAACTTCGGTTGCTCATTGAACAGTTTCTTGTGGAGATTCTCCTGTTCCGGGTGAGCCTTCGTTTCCAACAATTCCGGGAGGTCGGCACCCACGCAACCCGACAACAGCAAGTCGACCACGTAGCGCTTACACCTGAAACGTTATAGTTAGTAATAATAAATAATAATAATCACATATTACACTTAAAACATTTATTATTATCAATGATGTATCATACAATGCAACCAAATATGCATATCTAGCAAAATCATGCTGGACTGGTACATTCTATGTTTCGCAGAACCAGTATGATAGAACAGGACAATCTATAACACTCGCTAATTCTTGGATTCACTAACAATGAAAACAAAACCCTTGATGGCTAAAAGCCACGGTAGTAAACTCCTCTGTTTATAGTGAGCTGTCCAGTGACCCTTTACGAAAAGGAAAAGGTCATTTGAAGCCGAAGAGTTTACTACCGCGGCAGGCGGATTGTACAATATCATTGCCCAATAACCCGCTGTACGGCACATCTGTCATCTTACAGTCAAAAAGTTATCGTTTCTCGGTTCTACTTTCACTGGGGGGATGGGCAAACCAATCAGTGTGGGAGGCCACGCCCCTCCTCTTCAATGGAAGTAGACCTCGTTTCTCACCTGACAAACGTCTCCTGTGTCCGGATCTTCTGCTCGTTTCCACTGGCGGTCATTGGATGGAGGTAGAGGAGGATCGGTCGATCCGCCTCCGAGGAGAGGATCACCGGACGGGGATCCGACGAGAAGCGAGAGGACATCGAGGTGACGAGGGATCGAAGGGCGGGCAGTGAGGGAGGGATCGTCTGGAAAAGAGCGGTTATTGGAGCACAGGTGAGGAGGCGCAGTCTTGTGGACAGTGTGTATAAGGCACAGCTAACAGACCAGCTTACTTCCTCCATTGTTATCTAATATGTGTATAACATAAGGTATCTATGACATATGATCTACCACGGCATTCCACGATAATCAAACACACTGGTCCGAATCTAGGCATACCCCTAGCTCAACTATGACAGACCCTTGGCCAGGACTGCTATAACACACTATAACATAACATAGACATATGATCTACCACGACACAATAGCACATCACGATTCTACCGTACCCCGGGTTCGGCGTTCACCGTCCGGATGACCGTTTCGGTGTGTTTTCCGATGAGGGAGAGCACCGGTTTCCTTGCGGGATTGAACTGCGTGTATTCGTTCAGACCGTAGATGCTGTCCAGTGACAACGAGGATAACGAGGAATGCGCGAATTGCCTGCAAGTGGGTTCACAATATAAATAAACACTCTTTATTATTATTATTTAAATGCATTTCAACCCCTGTAGCATTTTCTCCAAGTTGAAGCTAAAGTTAATTGTTCGAACAAAGGATAATACGCAGAGAACAAAGCGAATTAGCTTCTACCTTCACCTCAACAACAGTAATTGCTACCGCGACAGAAGTTGAGTACTATTTCAGAGCCTAACAAAGTACGGTAATCGTGAAGACATACTCAGCACTACCAAGTTTCGTAACACTATGTACATTCCACCTCATGTATTGTGCATCTAACTTTGTAGAAGAAGTAGACTGATTATGAGTTTTGATGCAGTACGACTCGACTGAGTAGGATGACCAAGGTTTTACAATGTAATATTATATATAATGCATAAAGTAAAATAATAAGAAACACTAAGGCATAGAGTACAACACACTCACCTGAACTCCTCAAAGATCGTGTGTATCTGTCGATTCAACGATGTCAAGTACCATCGGGCATTACCGTACTGTAAAGATAGAAAGTTTAAAATGCTGGAAAATTAAAGTTCACATGTCTGAATCTCTCGGTTCTGCGTGCACTCTCAACGGTAAAACAGTTATCTTTCGGGGAGAAAGTACACAGAATCGAGAGAGACAAAATTATTCTAAATTCATATCCTTTACATCAATACGACAACTGCTAATTGTGGATCAGGTTCTACACAATAGCAAGAGGGGTCCGGTCTCGGGACTATCTGAATGACACGTCAGCTCACAACCAACTGAGCCATCCCTCCCACATTACAGGCACTGTTAGTACTGTATAAACGTATCTTACCCCTTTGTTGGAAACGGCAAACTGGATGAACTCCGTGACCGCGTGCATCTTCTGGAGACCGTCTTGGGTGATCTCTCGGCCCAGCGACGAAGTCAGATGACGGGCATTCGACAACGAAGGCGAGATCCACGCCTGCAATGTCCGATGTAGTCTAGTGGTATGATCCTCGTTTTGGGCGCGATAGGTCCCGGATTCGATCTCCGGGTTGGACACCATGTGCATTTCTTATCCCTCTACAGGCACCATCGGCATTCTATTACCCTCTAGCAAGTCGGTTGCTATAGTAAACCCGTCTGTACCCAGAGAGCTTTTCAGTGACCATTGCACTGAGCCACAATAAAAGACCACAGGACAGCTCACTGAAACCAGACGGGCTTACAACCTGCCCAGATATCCTATGAGCATAGACACGTCCATATGAAGTTATGCGTTTTTTTTAGTTCATCAAGTAATCTACCGGGGGCCTGTCCTTAGGGCCTGTCCTTTTGCATACCGGCAAACCGTCATCGGTGTGTTTCTCTTATCGCTTATGACTATTGCTCACAATCATCGAACGATGTACTTCCTAACAATTGCGGTGTAAAAAAGGCGATTTCAAGACCGTCATACCTCATAAACCAGCTCAGCCACTGCCTTCTGGATGTCCAGACCTGAGACAGCCGGAAACTTTCGCCTCAGGGAATCTGCAGCATACATGGCCAGGTAACGAATCGGTTTCCTTAAAAAAAGCCTTCATACAATATTTTCAACTCTTACGATGCTTACAATATAATATGGCGTAATTCTAAATGTTTGTATACTGCATACACAAAGAGTAACAATAATATTATTGTGGAAGCTATGATAGATTTGTAATAAATACATTAGAAAGAATTGTCTTCCAATCAGAACCGCAACACTTTACCATCAATGGAACATCTAACAGCACAATGCGCACCGCTGCAAGCATGTTTCGCATGTTGAATAATAAAATAAACCTCATTTGCCAAACAATGCAATTTGAGATTTCGGATAATATGAATATTGCTTACGGTAATTTGTGCCTGGCGATAAGCGCTGACATGATCCGCGTACTCCATTCGGCCAGGAACGATTTGGACTCTTCCAGAACCTTAAAATATCGATTCATGTAAAAAATACCTTGCATTTCGAACATAGAATTGGAATACATGACTAAGTTTTGCACAAATATCCGACTGTCACAACATGTGAAAATCTTATTGTTATGGTTCTACCGAACTACACAAAACTAAGCCCTACAGTAGTTGAAAATCCACTTGTAAAAGATATCCTTAATTTTTTGTCAACATTTAGCACTATAAAACATAATCATGCACTAGATCGTATCTATAAAAGATACATGTGCCTAATGTTCTTGGCCACTAAGTTAAAATGTACAAAACATGAAATTAAATAATTCAGCCTTTCAAAAACAAACAACTCATATAGCATAGCTCCGTACAAATTGTCATACAAGCAGAGAATATGAATCTTCTAGAATACAAGAACCCCTAACCTGTTGTACGGTCTGGTCGTCAACGGCAGTCTGCACATCGGCCGGCTTCTTACCGTATACCGACTGGAAGATACTCTCCGGCTCCAGGTTGAACGTGTCGCCCTGCAAACGTTTATATTCAGAACATGTAAAAAAATTATAACTCTACCTTACAAAGAAAGTATAACTTTAATACCACTAATGTTAAACAACATCACTCATATTTATTATGTACCGTTACAGTTTAGCTTAACTTACTGGTAACTCTATAAATCGTATATGTGTGCTGAGTTTGCAGCACATTTACCTTCAGCTGATAAACGTAACCTAACAACAAGTTTCAAAAGCAGATATTCTAAACGATATCCCGCAATATTTGTGCTTTATCGAAAAGCTATCCGGTTAGTAAGCACACTCCCGTTCGTTCTTATTGTGCAACTTAAATATAATATATAAAAACGTGATTTTTGAACGAAAGAGACGATCCAATCAAATTTCACACAGTGCTCACACAGTACTACTGTACACCAACCTTCTTCTCGGTGGCAAAGAACTCCTTCAGCTCGGATTGCAGTACATCGGACAATCGGCTGGGCGTGATCGAATCGAACATACTGTAATGGCCACAACGTTTCGCCGGTCTATCTACCTCATTTTTGCACATTTCATTAAACAAAGTGATACTCAAAGTGAAGCTTTAACCAGGAAACATTCAATCCAGTATAATTCAGTGACGTCCATACTCAAAACACCAAAGGTGATACATAATAGGTATTTCCGGGCCCAATACAATAGATTCAAAATGATTGGAGACAAATCGTTGGAATTTCTAAAAACCCCATCGAGGAAATCCCTGAGTATGGGGAAACATACCTTTACTCATTACTATAACTTTACTATAATACAATATAAAATAGAATACAACCAACCTATGGTTGAGTATCTCGGCCACAATGTGCTTCCTCGGTCCGGCGGCCTGATCCGGTCGCTCCGCCTCATGGATATCACGCTCGACGATCTCGCAGAGCAGTCGCACGAGGAGGAACTCTTCGCGCGTCTCCGTCAGGAATCCGAAGATCGGAGCCACCGTCGACGACACCGTCTGATCCAACCGATCGCGACTGGTCTCTGAACGAATGAGAGACAATTGGGCACAACGATATACCGTTAAAATCATATTTAAACAAAACATATATGTCTTACAAGATACAGGTGTGGCACATTTACCGATCTAATTGTAAGACAATGAGCAAGCCGCTAGTCATCTATTGCTACTACTACCTAGTTTAGCTATCTAGTAACATTACGGTAGATACCTACTAGGCAAAAAGTACACATGTATCAACAAAAGTATGGCACAAGACCGAGACACCCTGTCATCCCTCCAATCCAATAATAATTAGTAAAAGTCTACGAAACGTGGTGCTCAACCGGTTATCTCAGAAAGTGCGAGTACCTTGCAGGAGATTGGCGAGAATGGCGGTATCGGTCTGGAGATGGTAGAAGATCTGCTCGAGCGCCTCCGTGATCTCCTTGTCCTTTCGCCTCAACGAACCCATCTCGGCCAGCCGGGAGGCCGCCTCGGAGATCTTGTTCTTGTCCGCAATCACATCCTGCAACGAAGAAACAAATTGAACACCATCCAAACCATCCTAGGAAAAAATAAAGATCAAAGATAGAAGATCAAACATCAAAGATCATGGAGTAATAGAATCCCGCATCTTTTATTACTCCTAAAAGTTGGGGGAGGGGAACTTTTTGTATCAAAAACTAACAATGAGTAGGAGCATCAAAGACGTCGCCAAGAGTGAGAACCGCTTGGAAGAGAACTTTCCGATAAATTGTAGTCAAACTAGCGAAAGCCGACCAAGTTCTCATCCGGATGGTTCTCATTCGAGCAGTTCTCATTCTCACCTCGAGGTTGATCCTATTCTTGATCAGCAGTCCGATTTTCTCGTCCAATTGGCGGAGATCGCCGTCCAGTTCCTGGTTCGCCACCACCAGATGAGTGACGCGAGCCTTCGCCTTCTCCACTTCTACAAATATATTATACTTTATAATATATTATAATATTATATTTATAAACTTTTACAAAACGATGTTCATAGAATACTAGTAAAAGTTCTTCCGGATTGAGACCGCATA
This sequence comes from Koerneria luziae, assembly GCA_014805365.1. Classification (NCBI taxonomy): domain Eukaryota; kingdom Metazoa; phylum Nematoda; class Chromadorea; order Rhabditida; family Neodiplogasteridae; genus Koerneria; species Koerneria luziae. The sequence goes on from JACMIJ010001605.1 coordinate 10,428, forward strand.
GCCGCGGGTGGTCCCGAAGGTGCCAGGATGACATAGGAATAGCATGCTAGCACTACACAACATATTTAACGTCTAGGTGAAAACTTTCGGTTTTTGGAGTAATAACATGAATATATAGTTAATAGTACGTCTCTTTAGCCAAACAAACTCAAGGTATAATATATTTCGTATTGCGAACCCAATTCCTCATTGATATCGTAATCCTTATCCTGGAGATATGTGACGAACTTCCGGACGAGACCCAGATTCGGAGCATCCGATGATTCTAAACAGACAACCTGTGTTAGAGTGCCACCAAAGATACAATATATTGTCCATGGTCTAACAATAAAGTATCTTTAATTACAGACTCGTAACTGTATATGCAAATTTGAGACCGGCGGAAGTTAAACTGCCTCGGCATCATGTGTACGCGTTCTAGTACACACAGACAGCATAACTTGACAGAGTTACAGGGTACAGATTCCAAATAGTCCACAGTAATCCTTAAGTTTACATATTTTATAGATATCATGGTAATTACCATACCGATCGCCACGTAGGCTACAGTAATCCCCACTTAGTCTACAGTAATCCCCAAATAGTCTACAGTAATCCTCACTCAGTGCCATCGTATCCTTCTTGAATCGATACTTCTTGTAGTTGTTCTGAATGGTCTGGGCGGCCTCGTTTTGACGATCCTTTTCGCGCTGCTCAGCCAGATGCCTACATATTCATGTAAGTTGGAGCTCTCCATAAGTTGCACCATAAGTTCGATGACATGACTTATAAGCTATGGGCGGATCTCATACATCGTTACTACTCACTAAAGTAAAGTAAATTAATACCGTACTTTACGTTACACGCTCAGTTACTGGTGGGCGTTGCCCAATATAAGAACCGCCTGAATAAGAACCCTAGAACAATGTTCGTTAATTTGATTATCCTTTATCCGAGGGTTCTTATCCAGGATGTTCTTATCCTTGACGGAGCCCAGTTACTACTACAAAACCAATTCCCCTCAACACTCACTTTTTCCTCTGAAGATACTTCCGGGTTGCTTCCTGTGACTTGGTGACGGCATCGATATGCGACGCGTAATAGTCATCGAAGGCTGCGTTCTCCTCGACGATCAAGTGCTGAAAGAAACCAACAAGTTGTTACGGTAGCTGTAACCACGGTAACATACTGTAACCTTCCAAGTCGCTTGTTACTCTTACAGCACGATGAAAAGTCTATAAACTTCGGCGTTGCATTATTGTGACCTAGTATGCACACGATGTTGTGCAAAAGTAACAGGTAAACTTACGTGATATCTAATCCGCAAACAATAAGACACATAAAGGTTATTGCACCTAGTGATAAAACGACATACAAACACTTACAAGGCCTTTAAAAGCTCACAAGTAAGATACAAGTAAAACTTTACAATCGTAGATCATGAAAGGGTTCAACCTACATTCACTTTCGCTCCTCCGAGGAACGTGTTCGCCT
>JACMIJ010001606.1:0-11899 GCA_014805365.1 Koerneria luziae
AGCTCCACATCAACAATATCATGTACGCGAATAACTATCAAGATCTCCACCAATGATTCATACTACAATTTGTTGCCACAATGTGTGCAACACCATAAAGCTTCCTTAGCTCATCGCAAAAGAAGGTTCATCTCTTATCGGCCACTCTTCTTGTTAGTCGAGGCAACATGTTCAAACGCGACGCGCCCCCTCCATACGCTGATCTGCACTCGAAATCGTTCAATTACAGCCGGCATTGTGCTTGATTCTGTAGTTGTTTGAAAGGCCATGCGTTTCGTTTTCCGCTAGACTGATAGAGTTTCACAGATTACGCTACATATTCCTCCGGAACACAAGCCTTATCACGCTGAGAACTGGTCGTCCTTTGCACGCCAAGTCCCCCCTCCCCGACTATAAGAAGAACCCTCAGCACCTGTGTTTCAATGTCCGAATACGGCACCATGGGCAATGTACCTTTACTACTTTTCCTGTGTGTTGCAGGTGAGACATGTTAAGGGTCTTTTGTAACACTGGAAGGGACGCTTGCCATGTGGACATTTGTGTCGTTGTGTATAATGCATTTGTAACATCAATAGTGTAGTGTTCTAAATACCGATACAAAAAGGTTACAGAAACCGTAAACTACCAATCTCCGGTATTTCGGATGGGTCCATTTCTGAAAATGGGCAAGTTTCCATAGGTCGTTAATTTGCCCATTTTCAGACCACTAAAGATGGGTCTGAACATGGGCAAGTTAATGACATACGAAAATTTGCCCATTTTTCAGAATGGGCCCATCCGAAATACTGGAGTTATTATCTGTTTTTCAGCCGCTGAGGCGCGATGTCCCGGCGGCTACTCCGCATGGTTCGACGGCAGATGCTTCGCAGCCTTGGAGACCGCGATGACCGAAGACTTCCAACGCGCAACCGAACTGGCCGGATATCAGAAGGCGCACCTTGCCATTATCCATTCTGAACAGGTTCACACAGCATTTCAAATCTCCTGTGTGTTTTTTTTTCTCGGAAATGCCTCTATCACAATTGTTCTTTGGAATTGTAAATCATGCTTGTAATCCCATGGGACTTGCCTGGTCCCAGATATACCTGGTGTGTGCATTGGAGATGCCGGATCATCTTTATTCTCGGAGGAAGGGTCACTCCCTTCACTCCATGACACACATGAATGTCTCTCCTCTCGCCCTCTGGCAACTAGAGTGCCAGAGAAAGAGCGTAGAGGACTAGAGGGGCACATACTGGTATAACAGAATTCCGTTTTGTCTAAATATGTAAATGCGCCAACTAAATCGGCGGCAGTGTTATTCCGTGTTCTCTTCTTAATCACCGTATCTGATTTGGCGATATGATATGGTGTTCCTGCATGGCCTAACAATAAGCATTTGTGTGAATCTTATTGTTAGATAGCTATGTCAAAGAGAAATGTTAATTTAAAGAGAGGGAGGGGGTACTTAGATACTCTTGAAGACAGCATGGTGCATGAAATATAATACAAAATATGTAACAAGGGTGTTTTGGAGCAAACAACATGAATGGCACTGTCAGTTTTTCATTTACTTATTGTTAGTAACGCATTGCTTTCGTTTTCTTTAGTTTTGTATTCATATTCGTTTATTTTATTTTATTTTTCTTCATACTACCATAAAAAAGGTGCTGCTGGCGCCAAACGACACTCTTAGTAGGCGAGGAACAGACGGATTATGTTGCCAGAGGAAAGACAAGCGCAGTAATCGCAATGTTCCTCGTGATGTATACGTAATTTCAACACTGCTACTCTAAATACTGCAAACATTGGCATTATCACACTACTGGAAATTCGAGTCAAATAAGTCACAAATGGCAATCTTATTGTTTGTGCCGAAAAGAACCGATTATTAAAGGCACCTTGGTTCGTGTAGTGTCTTCTCTTTGCTATGAAACATTAATGAGCAAGGCAGTTGAACCTATCACACTTATATATTATCCCTATATAAAAAGATCGTACATTAGAATGTGTAGTATCCTTCTTTTCATTAATGATTGTCTTACAATTAGAAAGCAAAACCCCTAAATTTGGTACTGCGGACCGGTGGAACTATAGGACTCACGAAATTTTCCGATATGTCAGGTACGTAAAATTGCTGTGCGTAGTCAATTGTTCCTAATGTAACGTTCACTTGCGTATTCAGAAACAGTTGTTGACTATGAACGAGAACGTGTATTTCTTACTTGTTAGTGGAACAGTGTATTCTGCATTTTAGTGAGCCTAATAACATACTCATGTTCCTTCTACAGGAAAACGAATGGATTCGGTCCGTCAGTTCGACCAGTGGACATCTGCCAATGATCTTCGGTCTGCAGTGTCATGAGGCAACCGGCAAATTCGTTTGGTCCGATGGCAGTGCACTTGACTACGCTAACTTTGCTTCAGGTTTGCTTATTTTGTATAGGACTCACCATATAATATCCACACTGTGACCAATGACAGTTATTTTAACATCCTGTGAATTGCTTCTATGTAAATATGGGCTTCCCGGAGTGTTTCCAGTACAAATTTTTGACATACTGTACATTAGTCACAAGTCAGTAATAGGTCTGGGACTCACGGAATTGTCTGATAACTGAGTAATGCGAAATTTCTGCCCTTGGTCATTTGTTCTTAATGAAATGTTCAATCGGGAACTCACAAAATGTTGTTCGCTCATTTTTGTAAACCTAATATCATATTTGCACCTTTACGCCTTATATTATCATTTTATTTGAATATCACCATCTTCACATTGTTATTGAAATGTTCATGCTTGCAGTCGTTTGGCAACAGGGCAACTGTATTGATTGTGCATTGTGAATATACTGCAAGAACTATTTCACCAATACATCGCAAGCAGTCCAACAATTCTTATTGTTAGTTCGTGAATACTACATATTGGCAGAAAATGCGTGTCATGCGTACAGAAGCACGGTGTTTTGTACTCACTAGGAGCGAAAAAAGTAGCGTCCAAGAATAACGGCGTATTTGAAATATACATACCGAAACTCGAATGTGACAGTGCGTTTTCAATGGTTACTTCAGATAAACTAACCGTTTCTTCGTTGATACAGAAGAAGCCAACTGTATGTTATTGGTGAAAACACCAAATGCTTTATCACAAAACACTATCAACACCAATTGTTCCTGGTTCAATATGGACTTTGTGTAGAAATGCGGCAATTGTTTTCACTGGTATTCTTTAACTTCATCGCAGGATCGACGTCTTTTTCTATAGAACGTTTCACTGGTATTCTAAAGGATTCGTGTATTTCAAGAAGAACAAAAATAACAAGGCTTTTGCTTTAGATCCAGGAGACTGCAACGACGCCAAATTCGTACTGTTCAATCGCAAAACGGGCAAGTGGGAGACGACCGTGCGGATCGGAAGCAGTCCGCTGCTCGTTGAATACAACTTCGATGATGGCAAGTGATCAGCTGTTCCATCAATCAAAATTATTGAAAGCAGCGGTTTGCCTATTACAGAAATGCATATGTGTTTTCCACGCCACTTTGAAGAATAGGCTTTGGTTTGTGGGCAAGCGATTTTTATGTGTGCTTATGGGCGCCGCCTGATATATGTAAGAACTGCCTGGATAAGAACACTAGAACAATGTTCGCTAACTTTATTGTTCTTTGACAAAGAATCTATGTCTGAGGATTCTTACTCAGGCGGTTCTTATTCTATGCGGCGCCTGCTTATGACACAGTTCCCGTATGGAATTCGTCGACTAGATCGGTTCCAGAGTTCCCGTGTGACGTCGATTTCGAGTACATCCCGGAGAGTCGGATGTGCGTGAAGGCCGTGGAGACACCGGCGATCTGGGTGGTCGCAGAGGCGGATTGTCATTCCATGGGCAAAGACATCCGGGCACACCTTCTCTCCATTCATGACTATGAGGTGAGTGTGGGTGGTCCCTATGGTGCACCGTGCGCAAAATAAAACTTATGTCCCAGAATTTTCAGCTAATTGTAACCTGGAGCACACCTATTGAGATATTGTAGCTTCGGCTGGTCTCAAATTTGAATATCCCTTTGCTAACAATTAGAGCTTATGAAAAATATTAAACACGCGGTAGCAACATGTGATGTAAAGTAGAAAAACTCGTGTGATTTCGTGAAAGAAAACTCGTGAGAATACTGATTACTTTTGACGTACCAGACTCCGTTCTGTACGGATATCCTACTGTCACTGCACGATCGAATCTTATTGTTAGGTTTCTTTCAAATCACACAAATGTGCTAAAGTGTTCAAATTCTTCGCAACCGTATGTCGTTCTCCAAGTTTTATAAACTGAATAATTTGAATAAGCCCACAAAATCGAATGACCTACTATGGCTCATTGCTATGAACACGACGCTTGGAGCGAAGCATCGGGTGGAATGTGCAACTGTGGAGCAAAACCGTGATCCATTCTATTAGATGTTGGAGTGAAGACATATCCATAATAGGGAATGGTGTAACACAAAACACACTGTCTAAGGACAGTCGGATATTTGTACAGAACGGAGTCAGATATACCGACAGTGATACATGGACACGGTACGTTTCTGTTTTTGGAATGCGGGGTGGCCCATCCAAAAACGCTGTTATACTAGGTGATACTCATATCTTTTTTTACACAGACAAGTAACCAAATGCGGGGTGACCCTACGTTCCCAGGAACGTCCTTGTCCATGTATGCCGACAGTACTCGTGCGATTGAGATTACTCGTACTTACTTTACCTTACTATAACTTTACAACATTAATAATCTACTCGTGTTTTACAATTTTAAAAATTTTACGACTTTAATGATCTACAACCTTTATATGCAGTCTAACGAGCGGATGCGTCGATACGCGTCGAACCTCAACTTCAATCGGGGCATTCACATCGGCATGCAGCAGACAGAGATTGGCGGTCATCTCGTATGGAGCGACGAGAGCGATCTTGACTATTCCGCGTTTGAAGACGGTACTCAGCATGAGTAAAGTAGAGTAAAGTAAGGTACTCCCGAATCAAGGCCTCATAGCCTGCGGGGGCGGTTACCGAGAGAACCGGACCGCTGTCGGACTTAAATGCCCCACAGCGGCCCGGCTCCCTTGGTTACCGCCCCGCAGGCTACGAAGCCTTGATTCGGGAGTACATTACTTTACTTTACTTTACTCAGCAAAAAAAGTAGCCTCTAGCTTTGAGTGTTTTCCTCCTTACAATTAGTGCTTGAGTGTGCACCTAACACGCATTTGCTGAATGAGCACTGGACACTGAAGATGAGTGTTCTAAACACTCAAACACTTTTGAGGTTTATTGAGGTTTCTTTTTCTCAGAGTTAGCAAGTGTCACCCAATTCTCTTCATCTACTACTAATTGTACGCGCTCAAATTGCTTCTTCACCAGTATTCCCATTCAAGTGATCACACACTGCCAACTGAATTCAACCACGTTCAGCGAACCTCGGTTCAAATGACGGCGCCTGCTTTGCTGCTTTCGAGCAGAGCATATGGAGGGATCGATGGTTCCGCGTACAGTGCGGAGGCGAGGAGGCGGCCGCACTTCCGTATATCTGCGCAATCCCGGGTTCGTTTATGAATGTCATTTATGTATCATACCCCTCGTCCTACCTGACTTCGTTCTGTACAAATATCCGACTGCTGTCACTGTATAGCCAAATCTTATTGTTATTCTTCCTTACAATTACACCGATTTGCCAAAGTATGCCGATTTTTTCCAAATCATTGTCATTTCTCAATCTTATGAACCTGCTTTGAACCGTGGAAATTTTGAACACGCTTAATTCTTAAAAGATGACAGGCGGATATTTGTATAAGTCAGATATGCAAATAGTACCTCTATGCGGAACAAAACATGCATATATTATACATCATGGTTTTTTTAGATAACTCAACACTCTAGGGCCTCATTTAAATGGGAAGTGGCTCGCAAGGCTCACGCAAATCTTACTATCGTCACTTAACCTACATTCGCTCTTCAGTTTCAACCGTGAAGCCAACGATCAGTGCTGACAAGGAGACGAACATCTGTGTGCAGGATCGCTACTTCATTGGTGAAGGAGATGTGAGCATTAAAAATCCTTCGGTCTTACAATTAGTAAATAGTTGCAATTATAAACGATATTGGATGGGATTTTCGCACAATGAATAAACGATTGGCAACGTTAATGAGCGTTTCCTTACTGTTAAAGTTCACACCATGGCAGGCCCAACACGCCATGAGCAAATCTTTCTCCGTACTACATCGACCACACATACTTTCTAAAGATTATAATGCATAGAAATTAGTATAACTAGTAAAGTTATAATGAAAAGATAGTATATATAGTATAGCTACTTATTGTTAGTAAGTGAGATCAGTCTCTATACTACCCTTGTCAGGTGTACTCGCCCGCTTATCCTCACGCTCTCCAAGCAAACACCACGTGTGAGTTCTTCATTGCGGCATCGGAGAACAACGAACTCGTGGAACTGTCGATCCGCGATCTGGATCTCAACGCGTGCTGCGATAAGCTCGATATATACGAAGGGGCACTCGGCAATCAGCTGATCACAACGCATGTTTCACTTGTGATAGAAAGCTCTTACGAATCCCGTTATCAATGTTTCCGTGAACTAACAACAAGATTGCTATTAATGGGTAACATCACATCCTTTTCTACAGCAGGAGTTGCTTCATAACGCACTGACTAGCGAAGACAGACACCACATTTGATCATGGGGGATTGTTTGCATTGATTCGGCCTATTATAATTATGGGCCGAATAGTGCGCCGAGGTGACACGTTAAAGTTCCCGATTTGGGGGGCGGAGCTAATTGTAAGAGCACACTGTGCACATGTTGCCTTCCTTCTAACAAAACCAATACAATTTTCAGGCTGACCGGAAGCAAGAGCAAAGAAGACGGCCTCGTGATTAGGACCAAAACCAACAAAGTGATGCGCCTCGTGCTCAGTGTTGGCGACGGCCGACGTATCCGAGGAATGCATCTGGCATTCAAGGGACATTGAACATCATTTGCCCTTGTATGATAAACATATCTTTTGTTGTCATTGTATATCATGTATCATTTATACACGAGGAATGCGCCATTAAAACACGGGAAATGCGTCATTACTGTTGCTTGGATGGTGCGAATCCGATTTTCTGACCACCGACATCGTAGATGTTGCAGAACTGCCGGATGAAGGGATCACCGAGGATCCACGACGGACCGAATCCGGACGACTCGTACGGTTCAATTGCCAGGATGCAGGACTTGTCGTCGAACTACAAAGTAAAGTAAAGTTCAGTACAGTATGTACAGTAAAGTACACATGATTCAATGCCTAATAGCCTATGGATCGGTAACCAAGGGAGCAGGTCCGTTCAAAATAAAGCAAAGTTTTTTTTAGATTCTAGGCCTGTGCCGAATTTTATTTAAGATTACCTTAGCCAATTCGTTTAGTTTGATCTATGTACCTTTGGTTCATATCAATATAACATGTTCAGACAAACAAGGTGTACCGGAATTATCAAGTTGACTGTCTTCAAGTCGATGTGCATTCCAGAGATCACTAAGCTCATCTCGGGCGTTTTCGCTGTGCATGAAATACGATAGAGGCCGAGTGCGAGATCTTTCTGAAGCGAAAACACTTGTGCATTTAAACAAATTCTTATATCATTGAGGGCAAGCGTGACATGGTGGCTAGCTTTCAAAAGTACATTACTACATATAAGGATATACTTCTGGTATATGTACAGCTGGAATACTCGACTCCGTTATGCACAAATATCCGGCTGTCATCGCATACTCAAATCTTATTGTTAGGCTTCTTCCCATTACACAGATTTGCTAAAGCATTTAAATTTGTCGCAAAGCATCGTTTCACAAGCTTGTAAACTGCGTGAAACGAGCTCACCTGTCCACCGAGAGCAGCTCCAACGCTGTCGTAGATGCCGGCTGAGATGGCGAGGAGGGAGGTACCGGTGTCCGAGATCACATCCCATCCGGTCGTCGCATAGAATGTTCCCACGTTGACTGACTGCAGACGGAACTGGAAATACGTAGCAGACGTCAGTGGTGCGTAGCCGATGACGTCACCGCAGTTGTCGGTGTCGAGCTGAAAACGCCGTTACCTTTCGATACAACTGCATGATGTTCAAGATTCGGAAGCTTCATTATTGATGTGTACTATTGGAATATCTGACTCCGTTCTGTACAAATATCCGACTTTCATCATATATTCAATTTTGTAAGCATATTCAAGTTTTTCACAATTCAGTACAGGTTCACAAGCTGATGAAATGACATAGGTTTGTGAAAAATTTGAACACTTTAGCAAATATGGGTAATTGGGAAGAAGCCTAACAATAAGATACCGTTATAAATCGACAGTCGGATATTTGTACAGAACGGAGTCAGGTAAGTCAATAGTATGTGTTTTTTGTATATTTTTGTTGTCACGAGTGATCTAACGAGCACATCTTGTTATATAACATGCTCTCGATGCAAGTGCTCAGAGAGGAAAAACTTCAAATGAGCCTCAATTGTGTTGGAATGATTAAAACGCTCATTTTCTTTGTTGCTAATTGTAAGTGTTTGTTATTGTTAGTATTACGAGGAAGACAAATTAATGTTTTGATATAAACACTTCAGCACTAAAGCTTAGAAGACTTAAAATGTGGGTGCAACGTTTATGTGACTGTTTGTAGCGCTGAACGACATGATCTGCATGTCACCTACATGTGTCCTTAAGATCATTGTTTAAAGAAACTTATTGTTAGTCTTTTTATCAGTCAGTACTAAAACTCACTCCTCCCCAAGTGTACACTCCACCGAAGACATTATCCTTGTTTCCGTCATGCTCCAGCCATACAGTGAACAGCGGTTGGGCGACGAGACCTAAAACGATCCGAAATGAATGGTTTGTTTTCACATTAAATGGAAGAAAAAAAACATGAAATATTATACAACACACAACGGGCATATATTTGGCCAAGGATTCCATAAGCCACTGTTCGGAATTCATATTACAGTCAAACGTGCTTTGTTCAGAAACAGCTCAGGGCGATGCAAAAAATAAGTAAGACCATTTATGCACTTTTGTTTTAATTTAATCACTAAAAGGTGACTGTCCTCTTATGTAAATTATATTTTCAAACAGGTATTACTTTGGCTAACTGGAGGCACCAATCCCGTATGCTAAACTGTAAAGAAGAGGAAGAAGTAGAAGTTCGTTACCTTGGTTGACAGCCTCGATGAACGACGGGACAGCTCCACCTTCGGCCAGCGAAGAGAAGGCAAGGCCCAAAATACCGTCGACTGGCTCTTGATCGAAGAATGATGCGATGTAATGCGCCTGGCCGAATGTGGTTTTGGGAACAACCAATGGATTCGACGTGGATGCATCTCCCCACTAAAGCAAGTATTTGATGAAGGACGAAGACATAATGACCAGAGGTGTGTGTTAAATTATTTTTCGTTAAAACGTTAAATCGTTAAATTAACGGAAAAAATCCCGTTAAAATAGTTAAATTCGTTAAATATTACATATTGCCGTAAACGCGTTTTGAGTAACTTAAATGAATAAAAACCATTTTTCTACACATCTACATCATTCAAACATCTAATATAATTAAATGTCAGGTACACAAAACAATAGATATCTGTGCGTTAAAGAGCCTTCGGGAACACTTGTGTAGCCCCCAGTTGCATATTCTTCGATTAAGCATCTTGAACATATTTTTCCATCGATTTCCTTATGTAAATGATAATAATGCAAGCGAATGAGAACATTCACTTGATTTCCACCGAGTACGGCTGAACAACCAAGTGCTTCGTCGCTGTTAAAAAAACTTTCGCTAAATTCTCTTTTTTTCGTTAAATTTAACATTTGACTTTTTAACGAAAAACTCCGTTAAATTCGTTAAATTCGTTAATAACGAAAAGTTTAACACACCTCTCACACAAAGTTTAACACACACCCATCATCGACGATTTTCCTCACTCCCTACAGCGTTTCACAACCGCCGATTTAGTTAGCTCATTAGAATACAAAGAGATCTTCAAAAGCATGTAGGTGGTATCGGCATTTTCGGACCAACACAAAAACAATGCATTCAAAACGCTGTATCCCTGCAACTACTATTGGAATATCTGACCCCGTTCTGTACAAATATCCGACTGTCATTATATTTTCAATTTTGTGAGTGTATTTAAGTTTCTCACAATTCAGTACACGTTCACAAGCTTGTGTAATGAAAGATGTTTGTGAAAATTTGAATACCTTGGCAAATATGGGTAATTGGAAAGAAACCTAACAATAAAATACTATTATAAATCGACAGTCGGATATTTGTACAGAACGGAGTCAGGTAAGCTAATAGTACTGGATCCACCTTTGACGAACTGTAAATTTATATCTTATTGTTAGGTTTTCCAGAATACAAAGTTATGATCGTGTTCAGAACTACCGTAATAGCTGCATTGTGGCAAACAACGTACGGTCAGCACATCCGCTCCGAAGAATCCCTTTGCCGCACCTGTTCCATACGTAATGCTCCATTGTCCGGGCAACTTGGAGTATGTAGACGACAGTGACGCGTCGAACTTGTTCTTGTTATTGCACTTGGCGACAAAGTTGATGATATCCGTCTGCTGAATCGCGGCAGAACGCGAACTCGCTTGCGCTTTTGTCGTGTCGCAACACACCGGATCCGGACACAGTACCCGGCAGAACACTGAAAGAAGACGTTGAGCAGAATACACTGAGAATCGGGCTCACGAAAGTGCAAAAGAAACTGTTCTGATAGCAATAACCAGTTACATGTTCTCGCTCGTAAACAACAACATTTTCGTAGTACGCGATTGAACATTTTATTACGAACAAATGGACGCACGCAGCAATCTTGCGTTGCTCACTAATCGGATGATTTCGTGAGTCCTACCATCTTTTTAAATTATTCCGTATTTTGACGTTATTATGATGTATGGAAAGTGCGGAACATGATGTGAGCTTTTGTGCCTACCCCCGTAAACAAAAAAACATACATTTGTGACTTATTGTTAGCATTTTGCTTTAGCCGATCCACAATAACTAACTTGCATGCCATAACGAACACAACACTCTCAACGACAAGCGGATATCCAAACGGAGAAAAAAAAATGCATACTTAAGTTGTTGCAGGCGTCATTGCTGCAGTCGGCCGGTTTCGATCCGTCACACGACTTATCGGGAATCCACAGATTCGCCGATCCCGTATCCAGAATCACTTGGAACACCTGCGGAACGGCACTCGTTCCAAGCGTAATGTTGGCGACGTACACTTGATCAGCGTAGTCATTTACCTTAAAAGCAAAGGTAATTGTTGTTGAAAACCTCAAAGCAAAGGTTTTCGTTGTCATTGACCTTCAAAGCTACCTTCGAAGTACCGACACCCACTCCCCCAAGACGATCGTTGGCAATAACCTGGCCCTTCCTCTCCAGCAACGAATCACCCCTTCTTTCATAAATAGTTGTTTCCCCTAAACCCTCAATCCCTGTAAGTGATTTTGTCCTGTGGAATTTGAACAAATCTATCTATCTAAAAAACTATAGTCATCTTACAATTAGTAATTTACCACAACGGCAAGCGTCATGTATAATATTAGCTGTAAACTAACTGGCACTGCTACATCGTGTCCTATGCCGTAGGAATTTTTTAATAACTCTTTTGCCTCAGGATTTCGTATTAACATAGTTCGCTAATGATAACGGTGGGGTTCTCGCCGGGAGGTTCTTGTCTTGGTTCGGGAAAATGAAGACTCATGGATCTCACATACACTTTGTGGATATCCGTCCAGGATGTTCTGCTTGACCGCTTCCCGCCATATTTTCTTCTTCAATTGATATGCATGCCATGCGGTTGATCCGTCTCTGGAT
>JACMIJ010001607.1:0-11897 GCA_014805365.1 Koerneria luziae
CTCATTTCTCACACAATTCTTCCACCTTCCATGCACAGAGGGATTCGCAGCATTCGACGGAGAGGGGAAGAAACGAGCAGTTTCAGGGCTTTCTGCCGTGACCTGTCATGCGCTCCAAGGAAAGAGCTTCTCAAGGCAATCGATAGTTTGAGATCCGAGGTACGGTATCCGCATGGAATATAGTGTGTAGTACATTATAAAGTTGTAAAGTAACGTAAAGTTCATCGTAACGTTGGTTGTTGTAAAGGAGAAGTAGAATAACATCATAAGTATTCATTTATGGTCAATGGGACGTCTTAACGTTTAAAAAATTGTGCTTCGATTGAACTCTGGAAACTGCGAGATAACTTTGAAACTACAAGATAACTCTAGCTTGAAGCGCGAATGTTACTTGATCATGAAGTGCGAATTTGTACTTCGTTTTCTAGGTGGCTGTGCAAAAGACGTTGAACGCGGACTCCGAGTGTACCATTTGCTTCTCGAATCCTTGCCAGAATGGCGGTACTTGTAATCCTCTTTCGACTACTGCTTACAGGTATGTTACTTATATAAAGTAACGTAAAAAGTAAAGTACTCCCGTATCAGACCGCATATAGTAGTGGTTCCAAGGGTGCCGGGACGTTGTTAGCAATACGTTGTGCTCGCTAACACTAACAATAAGTACGCTAATACGCTAACAATACGATCTTGCCTCTACTTGTTAGATCGGTCTTTTCATTATCCTGTTATAGAAAACGAATAAAAAGTCATAGTTGATTAGATTACCTATGCAACTGATCAACGGTGATTCAACAAACTGTAGCCAGCTACACTTGTCTTTCCGTTTCCCATCAACAGTTCGTCTTTATGGCGCCGGAGTTTAGCCAGTTTAATGTTTTGTTATGATAACAAAACCCATTAACCTCCCGGTGGCGGGGGTTTTTAATTGCTTTCTAAAGTCAAAAGATTGTTCGCCATTTCAATGCCGCGCATGTTTGCATTCGACTGTCGCGCGAAAAGATAAAGGTTCATTTGAACCGTTATCAGACACAAATGAACATGTTGGTGGGAATGCCGGGGGCGTTGTTCGGCATCAAAATTGTGGAGAGGAAGAAACCACAAGCACATCATGATTATACAGCCTCATGGTCATACCTGTAGCATACCGCATCAACATATTACAGACATCACGTGACATAAGAGGGGAAACAAAATGTTTGGAAACATGGTATTAGAAAACGTTGGTCATTTCTGTTCTACACTCTCTCATGGTCAGACAAATTTCTCCAACCACGAGAGGGTGTGGATCAGACAAGCTCAAACAAGAAGTTTTCCGGCAACCTTCCTAGTCTAGCGCCCACTCTTTATGCATGCAACATGACAGCATACCTTTTCTTACAATTAGTACTAATATTGATGCTTTACATTATTAATATCTTCATGAACCACAAACAATACAAGTATAGATGGATAAATAAGCCCCTGACCCATTCAGCTGCGAGTGCCCGGATGACTACACCGGCGCGAACTGCGAGACGCACGTCGTGTGCGACGGGCGTTGCGGTCAGAACACGGACTGCTACGTGCAGAATCACCAAGTGAACTGCGTCTGCAAACCGGGAATGTCCGGTGACCCACTGCACGGCGGATGCTCCCTGCAAACCCGCACCTCATGCTTCAACGGAGATCCGCACTACCGTACCTTTGATGGAACCAGCTTCGACTATATGGGTATGCTTTTATAACTGTGCTCACAGAAAAATGAGCCTCAAATTTGAGTGTTCTAAGGACTCTTTAGTGATGGAGTGTTTATAACACTCATTTTCTCAATACGGTATTCTTTGGGGGTCACGTAGGGCTTTGGAGAACTTTGTCCGGTATTATGCACAATGGTTATTCGTATGAGACTGCCTTCCCATGTTCATTGATGGAGAATGGTTATTTCGTGCTAGGAGTAAGAAAAAGTTCAAATTTTGGGCAAGAAGCTCACGCCTGTACAGGATGTTCAGCTTTGGAGAGTAAGAATAGCTTAGTATGGCACTATCGGAATATTGCACTTTTGTGCTTGCCGTCATGTTAGCACATGACATCAAAGAAGCTCCATTCGGTGTTGGGTGTTCTTTGATCCCGGGATTACGGTAGACACACTTCAGGTACCTGTCCGTACATGTTCTCGATGCCGTGCACACAACTCAACGATGGCTACAGCTGGTTCTCCGTGAAGGCGAAGAATGAGGAGAACTCACCGGGAGCGGGGTATTTGTTTGTTTTTACCCAGAAAAAACGTCAAATTTTGAGTGCTTCAAACACTCGTTAGTGTTGGAGTATCTATAACTCTCGTTTTCTCAATAGGACTGCGAAATACTTAACACTGAAGAAATTGAGTGTTTGAAACGCTCCAGCAATATTGCGGGTCATTTGAGGCTTGTTTTTCTCTTAGTTTGTTTTGGATAATTGCCTAACCTTTCGATGTTTCTAATTTCTTTCTTGTCATTGTGCCGCGCGAGCACCCTTCAAACGGAAAGATTACTAGGCTAAGAGCCGCTTATCTTATCATATTTTTGTCACACATTTGTGGAACTAGAGTCAATGGAGTTGTGCTCTTCTTTTCGCCTTGAAAAAACAGTAGGAAGAAAGCTCAAACACGCTACAGCGTATGCAGGAACATTATTGTTTCAAAAATCGTATAAGTGTAAGCGTTGGTTGATAGCTCCGATAAAACGTAGTGGTAGACTTTAAGCAAAGCACATCTTTGACATCGTTTCACAGCTGCTGATATTATATTATAGCTTTATTTGCACATATGCACAAAGAGATGTTCAAATATGATATAGGCATTTCCGAACCGGCGCGAAAACAACACATTCAAAAACATTTCAGTGTTTCGGCCGTTGTGTCCACACAAGTCAGCTTCTACAACAAGACGGTCTATGTCGATCGTGACCTCCACATCTACGTTGACGGTATCCTCACGCACGTACCGTACTACTATCCGTCCAAGGACTTCCCCCAGGTACGGTAACAAGCATACCCAAGGTTCCCAAGGTTCCTGGTAACCTTGGGTGACCTCGCATTTGGTTACCCGTCTATAGAAAGTACCCCTCAAACGAACCGCGAAATATTTACCAATAGCACCCCGTATAATTATGTTTGGGTGACCCCGAATTCCGAAAAGAGAAAATGCATGTGTATACTATAACAACAAGATGTTTTGTGCTTTAAATGTTGGTTAGAATAGCCAAAGCAGTTTTTGTTTTATTGTATAACTGATTACTGTGACAATTTCATTTGCTGTAACTGGAGGAAATAATTGCTTTTCAGTTCACCATCAGCTCACGTGGTGCTCTGATTGTCATCGAAAACGATCAATACGTGAAGGTGGAATTCCAGTATGGACAGGTGAGTACTGTAGACCTGTGAGGCATGTCACAGTATGTTACAGTAACCTAAATCCCCCGATTGCTAACAATTTTGACAACTCGTTGCTTTCTAAAAAAGCGTTCTCTTGTTGTTAGTAAGACTAATCCGGTTTTACTTTACTGTATATCTCATTGTCAGTAGTGTTATATCACTGTCAGTGCTATGTCATTGTTACAAGATATCATCATTGACAGTTCATTGTTAGCTTCATATTCCTCAAAAGCTTGAATGATTAGCCGAAACCTGGCTTTATTTCAGCTCTGTCTCACCATCCCGGATGTTCCTGCATTCCGTCAGACCGGTGCACTCTGCGGTCTTTCCGGAGACAGCGATTACAACTGCCACAACGACTTCAAGCTTCAGTTAGTTATATATCATACTTGGCCAAAAATCCATTGCTTATAAAAGATGAGCATTTCCGAAAACAATAGATTGAAAACGTCGTTCGCCTTTGCAGGGACGGCTCTCTGATCGACCAGGACTGCGTCCACAAGGACGTCCACCAGTCGGATCTCTTCGCCGACAGTTGGATCAACCTCGACTACCAACACCAGGAGGGACTCGATGCTTGCGTCGATGGAAAGCAGATGACCAACTCCAGCCACGACTGTGTGAGTAGACTAGCACTTACTAGCTTAGCACTTACTTGATGAACTAACTAGCCTAGAACTTACTTGTTTGCAATACAATTCGTTATTTACTCAACAAACGTATCGTATATGTAGGCGTCGGAGTGCGAACCGCTATTATTCTTTACGATTAAAAATACTGAATAGCATTGAACCGACACGTTCGAAATACGCTAACAAAAGTTACTAACTTACAATTAGAAAACTTTTTGCTTTACACTCGAGCATAAATTATTTTGCTTTACAAAACTCAAATTGCTTATTATTAAAAAAGTAATTTACAATACGTAATCTGGTATACTTGGAGAGAAAAGGGAAAAAAGAGTGGTTGGTCATTTTCCGCTGTTTCAGACAATCAGCAACGCTGTCGCCGACTGTCAAGCGATTTTCGGCGCATTCAACCGCACGGTATGTTCATTGTTTCTTTCGGCATTACTGTCATTGCCATTGTCAGTAAGTCATTTGCAGTTGTCAAAATAGCCTTCAAATGCTGGCATTTAGTCACTGTTAGTGTTTTCCGTTGTCCTGCTAGCTATGAGACCTTGATTCAAGCGAACTTGACATTGCTATTATATCATGTTTCATCGCATTAAAGGGAGTTTGTAGTAGTCCAACTAACACTAGAACTAACATCAGCACTAACATTTAAGTAGATTGCAAGCCTGCAAAGGCTATGGTGTTAGTTTCGCCTCTTTTGGAACTA
Source organism: Koerneria luziae (assembly GCA_014805365.1). Lineage (NCBI taxonomy): Eukaryota > Metazoa > Nematoda > Chromadorea > Rhabditida > Neodiplogasteridae > Koerneria > Koerneria luziae. The sequence goes on from JACMIJ010001607.1 coordinate 4,732, forward strand.
ACATTACCATACTTGCTGTGTTATCAGTACGGAGGCGTACATAAATGCATTCGGCCATGCGACTTGTTATCTCCAACGCCAATTTTCTCGTTGCCAACTCGTTAATTGGAAGCATTTCGCAAACAGTGATGACGTTAGCTGCCGCTCCTTGTGATTGGGACATGGGACGCAATTGGCTGGTTTATGACTGTTTTCAATGGCTAAAGAATACTAAATGCGTAATTGTCTTGTTTGTTCTTGTAGTCATAGCATACGATACAAAGCCCTGTCTAGTAGGCATACCGTGACAAATCCTATTGTAAGGTACAGGCAGCATGTTCTGAATTTATGAAACGGAGTGACCCTCTATCATAAGGTTGTAGAAACGGGGTACCTAAAGCATACTTCAGCTATGAAACGAGGTACCTCCCATCTTAGGGTTACCCAAAACGGGGTGTCCAGAAGTGACTAAAAACGCAGTTGCCAATGTATGCTCAACTGTCAGTTTCAGGGACCGTTCGGAGCTTGCCAGGATCTCGGTGGAGATGCGATCCAGAAGGCGTACGACGACTGTCTCTTCGACGTCTGCCGCATGCCGGATCTCAAGTGCCCCGTGCTCACCTCGTTTGCTCATCAGTGCCAGAGTGCACTTCCGGGTACGTTAAGAGAATTCAAAAAACGAGGATCAAAATGAGGGGGGAGCACTGCTATCTGAGATTCATACAACATGATAGTGACAGTTCGGCTGTATACACTGCGAGACTCATATGTATTGCTCAAACTGTAGTTTTATGACCAATTTCAAACAATCACAGTTTGGCCGAATCTTTTATTGTGGTCGATCACACTGTCTTACGATTTTCCCATTGACGTCTAAGTCTCCCGGGGTTTATATTATGGCAAATCTTCAACAACTCTTCGGTTAGTCGCAGGCCAAGAATATAGCTAGCTGGTGTTGGAGAACCTAACAAACGTCATTTGGCATAACACCGGCATGTTTTCCAGGAGTGAACATTGACGGTTGGCGCGACAGTGACTACGTGCAATGCCCGATTCACTGCCCGGCCAACTCGGACTACTCTCCATGTGCGTCAAGCTGCCCTGCCTCTTGCTCCGATCAGGAGGCACCCGAATTCTGCACACTGCGTAAGCTTTTTCGTTCACTATCCTTTCGAATATCATAGACATCATTGTATACATTGCTTATTGTTAGACCGGCAGAGCCAACACGTCCCAGATTAGTAGGCAGGCCGCCACTTTCATGTTTCCGTTGGTAGTTATTACTATCGTTTACAAGTGCGGCCCAGTTGTTACTGGCGAGAATCGATCGCTATGAACTTGCTTATGGCAATAGTACAACAGCAATGCCTAACAATAAGCATATTTTGTATGTACGTACACATACTAACGCATGTATGCTATAACACATGCCTATAACATTCCAAAGGTCTGTATAACACGCCAATATCCCTGCTTCAGCCTGCACGGAAGGTTGCGCGTGCAAACCCGGCTACGTGCTGGACAACACGGTACTCGACCGAACCACGTGTATCAAGATCTCCGACTGCGGATGCACTGATAACGACGGCAACTTCCATCCCCGTATGTTTGATTCTGATCACTAACAATACGATGATATGTGTGAAGACGAACGAAGTGGTTATATGTTGGGGATATGTTTAGAGTATTTCATGATCTTTTTATGTAAGGTAAGTCTGAGGTATATTAGTAAAACCGATTTTGCCGGTTTCTAAGATATGTGAAGATATTATATTGAAAGAAAGCTTGTTACGACTTCAATCTTTCCCGGTGTCCACGCAACACTGTCGGTAGTGTAGCCGAGTCGATTCAGGGGCGGCCCACTGGGTACCCAGGCTAGGGCTTGTCCTATCTAGACGGGAAGCACCGACCCTGCGAATGCGGGAATGGTGTAAGGAAGAAGAAGAAGAGAAAGCTTGTTACGTGTAGAATAGGTTAATAAGGAAACAAATTAAAGGGGGCCAGAAACCGTGAATCCTCGGAGGCAAAAAAAAACCATTTCCTTATATATAATAGTTGCCCCCCTCACAGAAGTTGCGGGTCTCTTATACACGCAGTTCTGCCAACGCAAAACAACGGTTTCTGGCCTCCTTTAAAGAGAAAGTGCTACTTGTTAGTGTAAAGTTGATATTCCTGTCATTATCAAATAACAATGTCATCGGTTAGCAATAACATACTTTCTGTTCCAACACACTGCACTGATTGTGAGAAACGTTGAACAGTTGTTACTTCTTATGAACTCGTTGTTCGTGACAAATGAAGAAACCATTGACGAATGTTCTAATTTCAGCCGAGCAACCCTGGTTGACCAACAATTGCGAGCAATGGAACGACTGTATCGATGGAAAGTATCACTGGAAGGTAAGTAGAACAATCAACTATGCCAAAAATGGAGTGACAGTGGATGAGTTGAAGTAGCAATTCAAAGTTTATGCACAACTAATTGTAAGAATCGAACCCCCTACCTTATGCGTAATAGTCGAAATCGTTACCAATGCGTCGCTATCACACACACACATAATCAGTTCTGCGTTCTCCTTGTCTGCATACAAGCAACCCTTTTGGTGCACACTACAACGTCTATCGCGTCAGGACCCCGACTGTTTTAAAATTTAGGGTTTTTTGAGGATAGAGAATCCTCATACTTCAATTTTTGATCCAAATGAAATCTGCGGTGGGCGGCTCCTCAGTTATTGGCATGAACACTGCTACATGAACACTGCTGTATACATGTTTTCTTCGAAACATAAACGAAACATATACTTCTATACTTCTTACTTTTCTGTAAGAAAGCTGAACCATCTCATGATGTTCTGTTTTCAGCAACACGTGTGCTCACCATACGGTCACTGCGCGATCTATCAATTCCAAGAGTCGTGCCTCTGCGATACCGGATTCACTGTAAGTTCACGCTCACTACACGCTCAGAGACACTTGTACTATATTTCAGAGCTTATGATTATCACCAATCGCATTGTATTGTAGATGTTACATCCTTTGACAGCCACAGAAATACCTCTTATATTGAACATTTGTTACTGTATAAAATAGAGAGTAACCGGGGAGTGAGTCTACTGTAGCACAGCAAGCATGAACGTTTTGTTCACCATAACATTACTGTAACACTTGCTTTGCAGGGCGATGGTGAGAACTGTACCGACATCAATGAATGCGACGATCTCTCCTCGTGTAGCGTCGACAAGGGACAGGGAACGTGTATCAACACACTTGGTGGGTTAAAGAGATATTATAGATAATACAAAGAAGTTACGGGCTGTAACTTCTCTCAGCTTACTTTGTGACAGATGGGAAAAGGACTCAGAAGATTGTGATTCGTATTGCTAACAATGAGAGGTTATCCAAGTGTGACTTGTGAGCAATACATATTGCGTTTCACGTTTATATTGTAAAGCTGGTAAATGCTCCCCAGTTACTTTGGAATTTCTTCGCTCTGCTATATTATCTTCTTATCTTACTGTTAGTATTTTCCTTGTACATAATACATAATGTACTTACAAAGCGGCTGTTGTAGTGCTATATTATCTTTTTGTCTTATTGTTAGTACTTACGTTATCTTACAGGATCCTACACATGCGAGTGCAATCAGTTCTACGATGGCCACGACTGTGAGGTGTACGCGCCGAAGAGACACTGCGCCGATCTCTACGTGTACCACAATATTCGGGAGAATGGAGTCTATGAGTAAGTTGTGGAACCTTGCACATTGTATTTTGGGGGGGAGGGGGGAAGTATGCACTCGACCAAGTTGTACCCAGTAATCTGTAGCATACCACTATATTATAGTATACCATACATTACACTTACTTGTACTATCTAACAATAATTATTAACTTTTCTCAGAGAAATATCATTACTTTCTTACTTACAATTCGTTTGGTCAAATTATAAGGTTTTTGTTGAGTAAGGTGTTCTAATGTTAGAATTGTTCAGGGTGTTCCCTCCGTTCATCTACGAGAGCAACTCTCCGTCACTTCAAGTCTACTGCCAGATGACCATCGACAATGGTGGATGGACGCTGGTCACGAATACACTCTCGGTTAGTGATTGACTGTGTTATGTGTGTATGTATGCATTTATACGACACATTTGATGTAAGCAATGATAAGAGACAAAGTAAGCCAGATGGAATATTATGTGTTGCAATACGCATTATCATTTTCATTATGACAGTTTGTGCCATTTTTCGATAGTAGAAATATGCATACTAAAATCTGCACAAAACGCATCACCTCTTCCACAGACATCATAAGAAGCTTTCGAAGACAAACTAGCTGATAGCTAGAAATGTGGACAAGTGTCATTCGATAACTCTAGAATCGACATCTACAAATAAGCTGATAAACTTTCCGCACCATGCCATTTTTCATATAATCTTATACGTTAAAACACTAATTGTAAGTAATCTTCAGAACGGAACTGCCAACCGTACCCTCGAGGATTACACTCTCGGATTCGGAAACCCCGAGGAGCGCGATGTCTGGCTCGGATTGGATCTTCTCTACGGATACACCAACTACCAGGAGAGCAGGTAAACCTGGAAACATACGAAGTTGAGCAAACTTATGTGCTACTGAGTAATTATACATTACTCTAAGTGTATCTCTGTATTCTATCTTCTCCTACGGTCTTTCATTACGAAGCGTATGACTAATGACGTTAGCTGAATCTGGATCTTATGGATCCTGATCTTAGCGGTATCTTGACTGGATCAGGATCTAGACGTTTAGTTGATTCATATGTTTTTAGCCTCCGTCTGAACTTGTATCGCTGCGCGCACAATGGCCTGCAGTCGAAGACCACCTATTGTACGTACCCGTACTTCTCGCTGCTCGACCCGTCGACCGGATATCAAGTGAACATCACTGATGTAAGTGCAACAGAGATATTTGTGAGCCAAGCATTGGCAAAAATATATTTATTTTCAAGGTGGTTGATTATAAGGCAACCACACTTGTAGAAGACATCCAGATGCGACTGGGGTTCTCGGTTATTTTGTTTACTTTTAGCCGCAAATTGACATGGCTGAATTGATTGTGGATGTACCTATAGACCTTATTTCAACCGCGAAACGTAGAACATTTTGTTGTTGTCATGAATACGAACAATGAGGGTGGAGGCAAATAGGGTACTGTAGACTGGTGGTAATGAACCGTTGTAACGATGTTATTATATTACATAGAGAGCTGAAGAATATTATTTCTTCTAACAATAAGACACTCATTCCAGGTCTGCTCGGGAACGGAACTGGAGTTCTACGATGGATGGGCACGATGGGATCTGTCGCATGCCGGACCACCATTCATCGCCTTCGATAATGATCACTCTCAAGGTATCCTTCCTTTGGACTATCTATCCACCACCATCCATTCGTATCTTACATGATCTATGTAATGTAACAAATAAGTCTAAAATACTTCTCCTATTGTGTGAACTTGGTCGCTGACACTTCTAAAATTACAAAATTTGCCATTATGAGCGTTATTCTTATATTGTTTTCGTTTCAAATCATACATGGTGCTGGCGTATTCATGAGCTAACCATAAGCACCCGTTAATCGCCCGTTTTCCAGCCGGCTGCTCTGCCACCTTCCAAAACACCGGTTTCTGGTTCGACACTTCCTACCGATGCGGAGAGGCGAATCTGAACGGAATCCGCTACGCATGCGACGCGCCGCCGCCTGAGAACGAGCGCCAGACGTATTTGTGGTGGGGCGGTGCACCGCTGAGTACGGTAAGTCGTGGTCTACTATATTACGCCAAGACACCACACATCTGCTAAACAATAAGATCCAATGTAAATTCCTAAACGAAGCATTTGATAAGAACTATACCATGTCAAGAATAGTTAGGCCAAAAAGTACTAACAATAAGGCAGTGCAACTTTCGGTAGTCTCAAATTTGCAAATTCCTTTGCTACAGAGAATGAAACCTTTGTTACCGTATACAAATTAAGTACTGCAGGCTGGCGGAAGCAGCATGCTGTGTAAACATAATTAAGCCTACATAGCATGTTGCATCTGCCGGTTTACAGTACCTAATTTGCATACGATAACAAATGTTTCACTCTCCATAACAAAAGGGATATGCAAATTTAAACCGGCGGAAGTTAAAGCGTTTCTGCATGCTGTGCCTAAGAAAGCAATCGTAATTGTAATTTGTTTGGTTCAGGCGGAACTCCTGCTGCGTCCGGTCGGCTATCCCAACTACGACAACGGCGCCCCCCTGAACACACCCGAATTCATCGCCGACCAGCTCAAGAAACCCTTCATTCCGAACGTGCACTGGAATGACTAAGCCGATGGCAATCCTCCCCCTCCCCCTACATACCTGTAGAATATACTGTATGCAGAGTACTACGTGTGAATAAAGTATTGAATGTGAGATCGTTGTTTGACAAGCAGACAAGTAAATGCTAGCTGGTAAGGAAGAATATCTACTATACTTATTCTTACAATTAGTGACATGTTATTATATCAGTGAACATACTGTGAAGATACCATTGAAGAGATTTACAATTTGGAAGTCCTCATCTGCCATAGCAGTTTGATGATATTATAATTTTGAGCCGACCAAGGAAGAAGCCATGTTTGGTGGGAAAATGGAAAATTTCTTTTTCACAAATTCTGTACACGTGTATCTTTGCACCGCTAACAATACGTTTCTTGTGAAACTTTCAAACGTTACCGTTGAAGAGATAGCCATTGCACAAACTGCCAATCACTGATCGGGATAAAGCATATCCAACACAAAATATTCCATTTGTTTCCTCTGTCACCCAATATTGCCCATACATGGTAACGTCAAAGATAACGTATATACATATGTACATGCATACATTGCAATGAAATTTTAGAACAATATTTATCATCAAAAATATATTAAAAATGTTCTCCGGTTATTGCACGGACGTATAATAAGGCACGCACGAATGTAAATAACAACCATAAATACAAAACAAAAACAGCTGGCTCAAATGCATACGAAAAAGCCTATCCGTTTATCTAACCTGACAAAGGGGCACTTGAGCTCACCTTGAGTTCGTGTGAGCCCATTTGGGCTCTCTAAGCCCATTCAACTTGAGTTCGTATGAGCCCAGATGGGCTATTTGAGCCCATTTCTTAGAGATCA
>JACMIJ010001608.1:0-11883 GCA_014805365.1 Koerneria luziae
CCTTGTCCTCCTCAAATACTGATACTACCGGTTAAACTCGTACATTTTTCGAACGTTTCTTTTCATTTCATACTTGATTGTAGTTTAGAAGCATTTACTATTTACTTTTGCTTAATAGCATATATGCCTGCTCATGAGCACTTTATGTTGTTATACGTAGCTTACAAGTATATCATTATAATTATTCTCATTATCTTATTGCATTATATGATAAAGGAGTATGAAAGCTATTTTCGTTTGCAATGAGCTGGCGTGACGGGGAAATCTGGGTCCTATTTTCCTGAGATGTGCGGTCGTTGATGAACCACGTTGGAAGAACATCGTTCGTCCGAGAACATACTTTCTGATTACGGAATAAAATTGACTCTCAAATTTGATTGGATTTGCAGGACACGATAAGGCTGCAATATTTTCGTAATAGGCTTCATGAAAACACTTTTTAGAAGCTTACCCTAGAAGGTTTCAATTTTTCGTTCTTGTAGTCTTTTCTGGAACCAGGGTGAAGCGTTCAATTTGTTATACAGCTGCTTTACTGTTTTATAATATAATATAATGCAAAAGGGTTTTGAAAAAGTTGTTTTTACAGCTCGTGCTTCTTCTTTTCTCTGCCGTCTGCGTCTCCTCAGTACTAGTGCTCTCTCGCAAAGAATAGACCGCAATGGCATCCAACAATCAAATTCAGCGCGTCAGGCGTTCAAAATTGGGCCATGTTCAAAAAATATGCAAATTAGAAAAAGTATAGATTGGGATTTTCGATGTGAAGAACTACATTCGAGGTTCGTTTCGGATCTTTATCGTTAGCTGGAAAAGAGCTTTGAAACACTAATCACAAGGTACCTGTCAAGAAAGATAACAAACACAAAGATATGTATACCCAGTTAAAAGTATAACTAATCATAACTAGTTAACTGTTTAATCTAATTTAGCCTATTATGTGAGTAGATTCAAACAATAACGGTTAATTGATTCCCGACTCGGAAGAAAAAATCTTTTGTGTTTGTTATCTTATGTTATCTGCGGACGTGTGTTCATTGTGCTGATTTCTGCATGCAAAAGAAACGATGCTCCTACACTTGAATATATAATAGAATGGATAATAGAGTCACAAAATCTCGTATTTTTAGGGTAACATGTAGTAAATAATTTGTGCAGCGTTTCAAATAACATAATTTAGTAATGAGCAGCATGAGAAGGGAAAGCTCGTGCGAGAACCAGCTGATCCACACATGGTGTCATGTGGAATTTGTCGTCTTTTCATATATTTTTTTTCATTTTTTTAGCTTCTTATGGAATATGTAGATCAAAACTATCCATGTTTTCGTCTCTTACGAAGATTTTTGATCCCGTAGTGTGGAACAGAAAATTTCCTTCATGCTCCTTGTTTTCAATCAAGAGTACACGAGCTTGCCAAGTCTAGTCTGAGAAAGTTCCTCACCATTTGTTTGCTAACAATAAGCAATGATTAGCACATCTGACCTCCTTTGTCAGACAAACTTAAGGCAGCAAAGATCAGAACATAATGATCAGAATAATAATCACGACTAGAAATCACTAATTGCCAAGGCAAGGATAGCACTTCTTACAATTAGCTAAGTAGGCGGTACTTACAATTGCTACTTGGCTGTACTTTCCCGATTTGCTCTGACTAACAATGAGCATCCCTATCGGAACGCCCGATCGTCATAGAACTATCACATATATTTTTCATTGAGGATTCAAAAACATCTCAGCTTCTTAAGCTATACAGCATTTTCATTTTTCAGGGTTCTTACAATTAGTAAACAATAAGCATATTTACACTCGATAGGATATGACAATAAAATACATGTCAGATACAACACACTCTGTAAACTCACTAAGAAGAAAGATCCGTAACATTAGAGTCATCTGCAAACTCTCAAGAAGAGCAAAGCGGATCTATGCTGTGCTAATTTCCATGGTCAGCTAGACGTACTCCCCCGGGAGGCATCCCCTCCGCATATACTTTTTTTTCTGCTCAAGAAAAAATGTCTACTTTTGCCCGAAAACAACGAATAATACTTTACTTTTACTTATTTAGCTACTCTTTGTAATTTTATGTTAATTTTGTAATATAGTGTTTGTTGTTTGAATATTCACACAAGTACGCGTATTATTAGTACTATTGGAATATCTGACTCCGTTCTGTACAAATATCCGACTGTTATTGTATATTCAATTTTGTGAGTGTATTCAAGTCTTTCACAATTCAGCACAGGTTTACAAGCTTGTCAAGTGACATAGGTTTGTGAAAAATTGAATACCTTGGCAAACATGGGTAATTGGAAGAAAACCTAACCATTATAAGATACCATTATAAATCGACAGTCGGATGTTTGTACAGAACGGAGTCAGGTAAGCTAATAGTATGTTTTGAGTATGTTTCTTACCTTACTGTATAACCTAGGATCCCCATGTTATATGTACTTTTATTGTTAGTGTTGATGTCTTCGTCATTGATTCGGACCTTTTCGGACAAGTATCGAACTTTGCCAGTAACAACAACAACAACTCCATATTTAAAACATTTCAAGTAACAATCAAGCCGTGTTGTGTAGTGTTTACATACAATTTCCTCGGACATCCGTGTTTTTCCCATATCTGGGGAGAACTTCAGCTGACAAATTGTGGTTCTCCAGTTGTTAGACGAAAACTCAATTGCGAATCCATTCACGTTTTTTTTGCCCAAAATACCGGATCAAGAATCAAGATTTCATATAATGCTGAACATAACTTTGATTGCCGGATGTTATAATTGGGGCAAAACAATGCTCTCAATTTTCTGTCCTCCGCCTGACTTTGGAATTTCTTTCCCTTCAAATTAGCAGTGTTCAGATATGTGAAACTGCATGTGCTTCATGTCTGGTGATACTTTTAAAAACCTCAAATTTGAGTGTATTAAACACTCCTTAGTGCTGAAGTGTTTATGGCACTCATCTTCTAAACACGACTACACGTAACACTGGAAAAATGAGTATTTTAAACACTCCAGTACCATTGATGCTTATTTTTGTCTGAGTAGTTTTGTAATGTTGGAAACGTTGCCTTGCTATAATATTTAGGTGGGCACTAATTGTAAGATAAATACAATGTAGTATTTCTATTATTAGTGGCAACACTGTTCTTAACCTTAACTCTACTGTTTCGCTAATGCCTTGTGCAAGATCTTGCAAAATGAATTAGGAGCGTTTTCTTAAGAACATCATGATGTTTGGAAACATTGAACTTTCGACACGTGATGCAAAATTAGACGTAGCATAGCATGAAAAATGTTGCAGATGGTCGTTAGCACCTCTTCAACCGCATCATTTTCCCGTCTGCCTACCTTTTTGATGTGAACGCTCACATGGAGGAAACTTAGTTTGTTGTAAACTTTGTAAGTTTTGTATTCTTATTTTTAGTACTTTTCATTCTATTTTTTTTGACAAAATACTACAAAATCACTTGTTGTTTTACAAAGACCTGCTATTTCCAATTAGTGAGAGTATTTACACACTTTCATTCTGGAAGCATACAGTGAGCGAAAGAATGAAGTACATATAATACACTCCTATGGAAATTTGTGCAAAAATTCCTTTTCTATCTTTGTAATTTATTTGCAATCCCTAGTACGTGTAATACCTTTCTTACAATTAGACGTCTAACCGTTAACTATGACCATAGGACTAAGGTTCAGGGTCCTAAGCGTCTGCAAATCTCAAGATCCTACGGGTGACATCACTTTGGACGTCGGACTTTCTCCATGCGTGAGAATCTCAGCTCCGCCCACTTTTCGGCGAAGATTCCCTCGCCTGATATGAACTCCCACTCGTTCGGCGGGGATTCTCACGATCTTTTCCCCGGCTCGTGATTCCGCTGAAGCTTGGTGTCTAATTGTAAGCATAGGCGCCTCATGATTTGCCCGTTCGGGTTTTGTGTCTATCCCTTTTCGGCTACATATGAAAAGGCTGTAGAGATACATTTTCCCTACAATGGTGTTTTAGCTCTGGTATCTTTTGGTAGCGTGCTCTGGTCGCAAGCTACCAAAAGATAGTTGCTTTGGCACTAATAAGCTGTTGCGTAGCTGGCTACTTCAGTAGTTTTATACGAGAGTTGGCAAGACGATCCCAAATATGCATTTTATTTATTTTTAAATATTTTTAACACTCAGATGTTCGTATAATGCGTAATTTTTGTAACACATTGTTCAACCTTTTAAAAAGTTCACGCTATTAAAGCCATGCGCTATTGCCCACTCGTTGGTGTCAGATTCTCATGATCTTTTCAATCAAAATGTTGTCTATTGGGGGAGTTTTCCGGTTTGGTGCTGACTTTTATCAAACGACAACAGTATCTTTCATGTCTTCTTTAGCTGTTGAAGCTTCATGGCTAAATTAGATAGGAATTTGTACTGTTACTGTTATCAGGTGGATTCACAGCGTTTGAAACTGTTTTTAGATCGGCGGTTTCTCGATTTGCATATTTCTTTGTTCGGTCTTCAAATTCCTATGTTTTTATAATATATGCAAATGAGGTATATTAAAATGACGCTCGTGAAACGCTGTAAGCTTTTTTGGGAATTTGTTGATCATCCTAACAATAAGTAACCTTTGACTTGTTGGCTGCAAAATTGCAGAACAAAGCTCGTTCGTAACTTGGCAGGTATAGGTGACACGTGAAGAATCTGACATCCAAAGAAGCTTCTCAAGCGTGATACCACCAGCAAAAAAGAATAGCGAAGCAGCATATGCCAACGTTCTCTTCTTTTGTCTTTCTTTTCTTTTCTGCTTTCTTTGTCCTCCGTTCCGTTGCGTTCATCCTGCTGATTCTGTGCTTCAAGAGCAGCATGAAAGTTATATGATCATTTATGATTAATACAACTTTTGAGACCGTTAAACAACATTAACCACAGTAAAACTAGGTTTTCACTACTGTTTTCGCGAGAACTAACAATTGTTCTGTTTCAATACTCTTGGTGTAGGTTTTTTTTGTAGGTTTTTTTAAAATTATTATTTTAATTTTAATTTGTTTACTCATACGAAAACACAATTTCGGAAATCAAACACTAGATTAGTTTCACGAAGTTCTGTGATCAAAGACTTCTTGGATCATCCCGTCTTGGCCTTTTCGAGATCCGCTGAAGCATTCAGTTCCCCTGTTCCTATGCTTTCGTTACATCACAGGTTCAAAATAAAATATAGTTTTATGTCATTGGAAAAACCTAATGAAATTGTAATTAAGTTTTAAATATTTTCATCTAATAATGAAATACCCACATTATGTAGAAACAGAGCACACCTTCAGCCGGTCGTAGATTTGCATATCCCTTTGTTCTACCTATAAAGAGCTTTGTAATCGTATGCAAATGAAGTACTGTAGACCAGCGTATGCACGAACATGAAAAAAGAATAATGGCTTTGTTTTCTCGCACCTAGTTTATATTTGGTAAGTGAAACGCGATATTTGTAGTTGTTGAATGTTTTGTGACAAGGAATTTATAGCCGGGATTAGTTCGTGTGTTCTGTGGAATATCCGCTTACAATTTTCTAAGATTGTTACTTTAATTATCATTATGACAAGGACGTACTTGAGGAGATTAGCCTATCATCATCCGTGATAACAGATCTGGAGTGTGTGTTTCCTCGATAAACCAACTATATCGATTTGAATGCATTTTTGTTATATTATACATTTATTTTCGTTTATATACGTAAAGCTTGTTTTGAATGATTCCTTGTCTAATTCTAGGCGTAAAAATGAAGCCCCTAACAATAAGAAGTTAATTGTTCTAGTGAAGATAGTGAAAAAAAAGTACTTGCTAACATGATAATGTTATGGTTTCTATTATAGTTCGACTCTACAATTGTTTGCTCTGCAGAATAAAACAATTAATGACATCATTCTAACAATAATATAACGGAACTTTCACCCGTCTCCAATTTGCATATTTCTTTATCAACCTTTGTCTTCATATGCAAATTAGGCACTGTGGAAGCAGCACGCTGAGTCACTTCGTTTATTACCTAGTCCAGGAAACTTCAGATTCAGTATTGACTACCACGCAAGCCAAGTGCGTAAAATAATCGCTGGTTTTGAAATAAACAAAATTGCTGGGTTCGGGTTTATGTGAACGAGTTATCATCACGCGCCTAGGGTATGATTTCGAGTCGGCTTGTTTGTTTTCAAATTTTTAGACAGCTTTGTATCAGTAACGTTATTTATGCCTCATAAAATAGTATTGCAACCAAAAATTCAAACCATATGTATTGTAAGTATAATACTATTGTATTTTGCAACGGCGTACGGCTGATTTTGCGTGTGGTGGCGTAACGACGTACCGCGACGTGTTCCATGGCGTTACGCTGCTCAAAGACCTCCTCTCTCTCTGTAACAACCGTGCTCATTACTTCATGTAGTAGTAAAAATACGCCATTCAGAAGCCATAGACAAATGAAACTAATAAATAGATACTAATAGCAATTATGAATGAATATCAAGTGGTTTTCTAACAGCTGATGCCTGATCACCATGGGAAGCAACTCTCTTTTCATAAATTCTCATAAAATATTTCGAATCATTTGTTCTCTCTGCAACAGTATTCTTTTTGTATTTGAAAAAATTTCAAACGTTTTCAAAGAAATTAAAAAGTTTTCAAATTTTTAAAATAATTTAAACTTACTCGAATTCTCTCGAAAACAATGCGTGACGTGAGAGATAAATTCACGAAGATTCAAATAATTTTAACTTTTTTTTAAAACATTTTAAATTTTCAGGACAACGATGTTTGCCTTCGAAATTTGTTAATGATTTGGTGTTTTTTGGTTCTAGTAAGGTTTGCGATACCATTAAAGAAGCAAAATTTATATCATTCGATTGGAAATTGAAAGCGCTATCTTTCCATTACGCTTTCTATTTCTAGGGACCTATGTGAAGAGAGTATTTAGTACTATGGTAAACTTGAAATTTTTCGAGAAGGGTTTACCCCTCTCGAAATCGTCCTAACATGTTCAGCACATATGCGTAAAGCAGCTGTGAATTAGGCTCGGAGTAAATTCGAACACTCGCTGAGTGTTGTGTTGTAGGGTGTTTTAATCAAGCACTCGTCAGGCTCATATGCGCAGCAAGTGCTCGAACATAGGATACTCGTGCTTAAGCTTATCACACACCCCGTTGCCTTGGTATTTTCTGGTAAAGTTACTGGGTATGTTGTGTTCATGTAGACAGAGCTACGGTAATCTTCTCGGGCCACAAAGGGAAACAATAGGGCCATCGCACCACCAAGCAGCATTCCAGTGGCAGTATTACGTGAACCTTTCACTATTATCCACAATGGGGTAGTTTATCTACCGAATATTTGTGTTTTTTTTATTAAAATGAGCAGTGTTAGATGCAGCCGACCGAGAAGAGTGAGAGAGCATGAAATGAAATGCAAAACAATATAGTTTTGTGCGCGCAAAAAAACAAAGACAATTAGCACGAAAACAGCATTATCTTTCACATGATTTCAAAAAAATTAATATTTTTGAATATTTTTCAAAATTTTGAAATATTTTGAAAGTAGAAAAGAATACTGTTGCTGGTCCGGAAATGACTATAACACCTTTGTTCTTTTTATTCCTCTTTGTCTAAATATGCAAATTAAGTTACTATATCAGTAGTTGTGAAAAGCTGCGAAATAAAGACGTTCTCTGGACATTAAAATCTCTTTGTTAATCTTGTTTCTATAGACATCAACAAAAATTAATACTTTTTAGTGGCAAAAAAGTTACGTTTTAGTAGAATTTTATTGTTAGTGATTATTTGCTTGGAGTTTGAAACATGTTGTTATGCACTAATCCTTTGGCATACTTGTTGTCACAACCTTAACTTATGTTGTTGGTGATGATAAAAAGAGCAACTTTAATATTGTAAAAACTTTAAGAACTATAAAACAATAAGATGCTTTGCCTTATATCCATTCTTCATATTCTGACTTTCACACGTTTTGCACAAACCACATATGGTTGCCGGCCGCTCACCATGACATTGCCCCCAACACTCTTCTTTCCTCTTGTATCCACAGCATTATGTGACGCAGCCCGCTATGGGGGAGGCTTGGATAAGTCCATTTCTTTCAATTTCTTTCAAATTCGTTAGAGATGTTTAAATATTTTCAATTTTTTTTGAATTACTTGAAAGATAGAGAAGAATACTGTTGCTGAATCAGTGTCCACCCTGAAAAATTATCAGTAAGATTTTGTGTTTGACAGGTTTAAGAGAGCTTTAAAGAGCACTAATTGTAAGATGGTTGCGAACTTATGAACGTGCATACTATGTGATATGTAAGGTATATAATACCTAATTGCCTATATAATAACTAATAATAACTATATAATACCTAATTGCAAGGTCTTTTGATATATTCGCACGTTACTATCAGCCTGTGTTTGTGAACGTTTAGATAATGACGGCGATAGTCTAAAGAACGTTTGCTTCTTCATTCTTGATTCAGTTTTCTGAATCATTTATCCACTTTTTCGTTCCTCCCACATCCTCTTGAGCTTTCGTAGCCGATATTCCTCATGATTTTTTTCAGTTTCTTGATTCTGGAAACTTATTTGCAAAAGTTTTTTTTTCTATTTAGATCATAACAAAGACTTAGCTTACTCAGAGAAAGATACACTTCAAATAAACCTCAATAGTGCTGGAGTGTTCAAAACACTTGAAATTCGAGACTTATTTTTTGTGAGTATAGTGAAACAACTACCCTTTCGCGTTTGTAAGCTTACATGTATCTTACAATTGTTATTACTACTAGTTGTTATGTTCAAGTTGAAATAACTGCTCTTGAAAAGTTCATTTCAATCTTCTTCCTTCTATCTGCCTCGATAGAGTAGGCGAATAATTCAATCTGAGTGAATCCGCACCTCCCCATTGTGCCTCGGTGCAGTTGAGAAGAAGAGAGTGAATTTCGCCTTCGAGCCATTTCTTCCTGATTTCAATCTAGTTTCGTCTCTTTAGCCTCACGGCATTATCTCTTTATATCCTTCTTATCTTATCTTACGTATATTCTATGTTCCATTTACTTTTACTTATGGAAATTTTTGTGCTGAGTGGATCGTTCCAACCTTGTTCACATTGTGCACTGACTAACAATTATAAAGATTTTTGGGCAGAATGAATGTTATGTCAAAGTATGCAATCGCACGAAAAAACCTAGGGTGTTTTCAAACTTATTGTTAGGGTTTTTGAGGAAGGCCGGTTTTTGGACTTTGCAGTTTTCTGTTCAAGAATGAAGTTATTTTGGTACTGGACTAGTCTCTTGACAGGTACAAATATGAGTAGGTGGCATTATTTAATTTGTCAATCAATACCAAAACTAAAGTAACGTTTTGCTGGCGAACTCCAGTGAGCGAACATTTCGCCTAAAATGTAATGTTTGTCCCGTTTTGCGGCGTTGATGTGATTTCCTTCTGGCACTTTTCGGAGATAACGGCTTTTCGCTGGCAAAAGAAGGGGGGGCATTCGCAGAATTGTGGTTGATAACTCTCGACAAAAGACTGACAGGGAGGTCATGACCATCGGTTGATGAGTTTATGGCTTGTCAATTTTGTGTCACAACAAAATATCCATACATTGAAGGTTTTCCTTGACGGGCTTTCTGCTGTAAATACCAGGAACACGTTCTAATGAACTATGTAGGCATGTAAAATTCCTTATGTGTATAATTTCAATTTCTCTTATTGTTAGGAAACTTTTGCTTCCCTAACAATAAGTGCTTTTGCAGATACAATGACGGACACTTAGTTTGTATTCATATCTTGTACCTTAATTCCTTTGGGCTTACAAGGCTCTTGATGTACATTATTCATTTTTCTTGCTCTTGTGTTTATCTGCAGCACAAACTGTAACACTGAACCGTAACACACATTCTGTAACACCGAACTTTCCTCCAGTGTCCGCTTGTACCCATATCGGGGTTGTTTGTGATAGCGCGAGGCGTCTAATCGCTGTCATAAAAGACAAAACCCGCAACTTCTTGGTCGCGCAAAGACTGTTCGGCGCCAGCGAAAGAAATGTGCTGACGCAAGCAGTGTGCACTTGCTTATTGTTAGTGGAAAGTGATTATGTTAATAAATAAACGCTGCTACAAGCTATAGCAAGCAAATGGTGTATGTTTGCAGTTAAGATTTGCTTTGCATAATCATTGTCATCGCGCACATGCCAATAACAATTGAATAAGGGTTTTTTTATTTCTTAAAAACTTAAAACTTAAAGCACAAATCTACCATTATCTAAGCAGGGCCCTCTTAAAGGCCCTTCGACGCTAAAGTAAAATACTTCTGACACAAATGTATACTAGTAAAGTTTTCCTTGTATTTGATATTCTCCGTATAGTAAACTATACTACCAAAAACAGCTAGGCAACCCTACTTAGCTTTATTTCAATTGTTAGTGTTCTCTGGTTCTCATCAAACTCGGCTGCCATGATTGACATAAATAATGCTCATAAAATTTTGTTTTTCTAATTTTTTTTTTGCTGGTGAACCAAATCACCATGGAGAACGATAGAACACGATGAGGGAGGATAGGAAAGATGGTCTTTGTCCTAAGGTCCTAAGTATTCACGAGAAAACATAAAGTTTAGAAAAAAATGAATATAGCTTAGTCCTAAAACACATTAGCAGCGATATATTGCAGCTAACATTTCTAGGTTGCTGCCAATTAGCCGAATCCTTCATTGCTAGTGCACCCGATGTTCATTGTTCAACATTTTGTAATTAAACATAAAAATATTAAAAATACAAGTTCAAAAAAATTTGTAGTAAGACTTATGAGACCAATTGTGCATAAGTATTCACAATCGTCCCCCTTTTAGTCGCAATATCAATTTCTTGGAATTGTGTTCAAATTCTCGTGTAGCCAACAGAATGATACGGCATCCTGTGACAATGTCGCCTCGAGATAAGACGAAGAAGCCGAAAGCGGAAATTGACAGGCACGGCTAGGTCAGAGGGCAGGCAACGTGACACGTGACGCGTGCCGCGACGCATGAGACGAGGTGACGACCTGGCTGACGCCTCGTGCTGTGTGAGGCCAGGTTGTCCAATGTACTTAGCGGTTATTTTTGCATAACAAATGAGTGACAAATGATCAGGACACTCTGTATGATATAATATAGAATACTCGCTTTGAGAGAGCAAAGCCGTTATGATTGCTAAAGCAGTGAAGAATAATAGATAATTTTACAGTATTACAACAGGAGACTTTACAAAATGTGTATTCTCAACAGTGTGTAGTTTGCCTTTTCTAACCATAAGATATCAAATGAAGCAAGATAGTGCTTTGGCACCAGTCTACCCAATAAGTCGTTTCTCACGACATTTGAAAGAGAATCTCGTGGTTGATTTTTTCGTGCAAAATTGCTGAAAAAAAGCAATGCAGTACATTCAGAACAGCGAGATATCACTACACTCGTGTATACAAAAGGAATTACTTGTTCTTTAGAATGATTTTCAAGAGGTACTACCGAGGACAACGCGTCCCTACCCAACCAAGGTGTCATCCCTCCGGAATAGGCAATTCGTAGTGGTAGTATCACGAAGAGTAATCGATCCGTGTGACTGGGCACCTTCGGACTTAATATAGCCCCACAACGTCCTGGCCTTCTCAGGACAAATGCCTTGAATACGGGAGACTTTGACTTTGCCCTTGCCTTTTGTAAGAGGTATTGCCAGGGTTATTATGCTGCATGAAAGAAACCATAGCGCTGAAGCTAACTTATTAAAACTAGAAGGGGGGGGGATGACGAGTACGCGTGTGTAATCTCCCAGTGACAAACATGGAGCTCAACAAGGATATCTTAATTAAGCTCCAAAGACGGATATCATATATCCACACCCTCGC
>JACMIJ010001609.1:0-11881 GCA_014805365.1 Koerneria luziae
CAAGTGTATGCTTGCGCAAGTGGATTTGCTCAAGCGTCATTTGCTCAACTTCGCGATTTGCTCATTTGTCCTTCACCCACTATAAATATACATAAATACTATAAATAAATAAACTACGCACAAGTTTCTATGGCAGAAGACAATAGGTACACACAATCAATAGCTTCATGGTCAACACATTTTACGTTAACTATATACAACAGTAAGTTTTCCGATAACGTACTTTCTGATCTTGTAGTGAATAGCCGCTGGAGGTGAGCCATCATCATTCTTCTTCCGGATGGTCAGTGCGTAGTCCCTGTCCTCGGATTCTCTTTCCCGTACCAGGAATGTACCCATCGGCAAGTTGTAGGACAGCACCAGCTTCTCGGCATTGTTCCGGGCCATCCTTCCGACGTACCACCTAATTGTAAGAGTGCTCACATCATGTTGATTCAGTGCAACTTCTCACTCAAAAAAAGAAGGCCGCATAAGCTAATACTTACATTACTACTTAAACTTATGTTTACAAACAAAAAACGAACTCTTCACTTTCCGCTGATTGCTTTTTGGCGACAAAATTTCTTGGTACATAGCCATTTCGTCCGGTCCGCATGTGGTGCACCAGCCACCAGTCACAGTTCGTCTGATCCAACATTATCATTAGATCGCCTGCAAGACAAATATAATACATATCCTTATTATATTATAAACCGGATTCGGGCCAGGTTTTACCCAAACACGGCCTTCAAATTTATCAAGATGCTTAGAGCACATCAGAACCCCAGTCGAGGAACCCCCTCTGACTACGGGCAATACCTTACCTTTATTCACAATAAAATTAAAGGTAAAGATACAGTTTCGCCCGTAGTCAGAAGAGTTCCTCGATTGAGTTTTCTGATATGCCAGGAACACTTTGGGGAATTTTCAGGCCAACGGATTCACCCGGTGCGACACCTTCACGGTTAAGCTGCCATATAACCCAGGAATATCGTCTTGGTGAAACGAAAGGCAGGTTATTCGATTTGTTATAGCTGTTCTTTATTTATTTATTTTCAGAGTACAAACCAAACCTATGTTTACATCAGTTCCACTTTCTCTAGAGTAGGGGTAAAAGTGCACTTGTCGTGCACAGAGTAGGGGTAAAACGCGCACGATAGCACAGCATGTCTAACAATAAGCGGCAAAACCGTGTTTCGAAGCATTTTTTTGGGGGGGGGTAAAAGTGTGAACCGGATCCCTGTAAGCGGAGGTGTATGGTACGAACAATGCGGTGAGATGCCTACCTTTCTTGAGTTCGAGATCCTCGCAGTCCCGAGATTCGTACGGGTACAGTGCGACGTAAATGCGCGGATATGAAAAAAACATTTATATTATACGGAAATTTGCGACATATACAAAAAGATGCATTATCCTGACATTTGGAGCTAAGAATAAGAGCCACCTGAATAAGAACCCTCGGACAAAAGATAATCATATTAGCGAACATTGTTCTAGGGAAACTATCCAGGCAGTCCTTATATTGGGCGGCGCTTCCTTACAGTTATTAGTATTATCTTACAATTAGGATATCGTGGCTATGACAGCGTTCTATACAGTAATGGATTGTGAATCGTTCTAGAATCCCACGTTAAAACTGTCTCCTATAAGTGTTGCTGCCCTATTACTAGTAACCTTCGCCATACAAATATTCTATTATATTACATTATAAAGTACAATAGCTACACCTACCATTAGCTTTATTGTCGGGAGCTGGATTCGGTAAGGCGACATTATAGCTTGATGCGACAGCTGGCATAAAAGCCGGCAAGTAACCGGCGGTATTCCGGCGGGTTTTGCGCCAGCACTGGCAGTAACTCATGATTTCGCCTTCACTGAACCATCTGAAACTTCTCCTATTCAAGAAGGGGTAAACTCCACTCTCAATAGCACAATGCCTCGTGAACCATATATATGTACACCATAGTGTGATGAACTCTTCTTCTTGAACATGAAGGGTCAGAAACGACGAAAAAGTGTTAATGCAGAAATACAAACTATTACAGACAACTACAGAAACAAACACGAGAACATATCTTTGAACTGCCGCCTAGAAGAAATTAAAATCGATGAAACAATCTGTGGAAATGTATGCGTAGAAAGGGGAAGACAAGACGGAACACAGGATAAGTGCCTTTTGATGATTTACAACCGGGTAAGTGAACATTTCGCGCATTTTCGAACAGTAGTCTTTTATCCGGATTTCTTACATCATGTAACAAGTTAAGACCGATTTATTAAGTAGCATATACAAAATGGTTGATTGGGCATGTATGTATGTATGTACAATAAACAAAAATGGTTCAAAAATGGTACATTGAGGAAGTGAAACTTTCGCCGGCCTAACAATAAGATTATTCCTTTGTAATATGTACCTACTACGATTACGAACATTACTTTTTTCGTATGCAAATGAGGTACTGTACACGCCGGAAGCAATATGCAATGATTTTTCAGCCATAAGTATGTTGTACTTTACCAGATTCTTCCAACAGAAAGGTAAGCTTGTAAACTTTTAGAACTTCTAGCTTCGTAAACGGCAATACGTCATGGAATATAGAAAAGGACAAAGAAGTAAAGATCAAGTAAAGATAAACATAATATACAAGTTGTACTACTAATTTATGACGGGTTGTATGCGATGGCAAAGACAAGAAACGCGCCCCGCAGGGTCAATAATAATGAATCACGTGTGTTTCGTATGTCGCTATTTCGCCGAGAAAGAATGCGAAAACAGTCACCGAACCGATCTAATGGCAAATCGCTGGAGATGGCTGATGGATGAGTCACGCCACTCTGACAGACGCATCATGTTCAGATCAGACATATTCCTGACTTGTGACTTACAGGCTGTCGAACATTATGCATTTGGAACACCCTGGAAAGTCCAAACTTCAATGAAAACAATTCACACGATGTTGAAATAACTGTGATTGGTGTGGATAGTAGATGATTCAGACAGTGTGACTTTCTTTATTGTCAGATGAAGAGACGGTAGGACTTCCGCCGGTTCCAAGATTGCATATTCCTTTGTTCTCGTTATAGAAACTTTGTTATCGCATGCAAGTGAGATATAATATTAATCTCACTTGCTAACAATAAGTAGCTATGCTATCTATCTAACTCTCTTTTGTTTATATACTTTACTACGTATACTAATTACTTTACGTTATTATTTTAATTGTATGGACTGGCGAAAGCAACATACTGCGAAAAGATTAAAGGTAGCCGAAAACCGTGAGTTTACAGAGGAATTTGGATTATATGTGTCCCGCACAAAAGTGGAGGTTCAATAAAACACTCATTATGAACACATTTTGCACGAATGAAATGACGGTTTCCGGTCTCCTTTAACACTAATAATCTTGATCATATGGTTGAATTGGTGTCGATACAAAATGTTTTCTTCACATTTTCACAACATGATGACCTTCTTCCAGTCATAATTTGCATATCATTTTATCATAGGCTTCGTTTTTTTTCGAACATACAATGAAATACTTTATCCAGTAATAGTAATGTTCACAGGATGGAAGTAGCTGGGATAAACGAACAAACGGAATGGTGATCAGGCTGAAATGATACTTTAGTTACCGAGTTTTCTGCCCAGAAAAAGACCTGGAAAAGATGTTTTTGTTCTTATTATGAAAACATGATATGTATGTTTTCGTAACAACGGGTCATGCCTTCCTGCCACAGGCATCCAAGGTACTAGCACATGAAAACCAATCTCTTAGCTTAGTACCTTGGATGATAGTAAATACTCTTTTCCATAATAAACCAGAGCGCTAGTGCTGTGCCTTGGAACACTTTGCAGTTTATTGTTGGCATACAGAGCAGGTTTGCAAGCTTGTGCTAGATTTGCGAAAATGTGATTATAATTATGTGAAAATGAGTTAATAATGCTCAACACATGTTGTCCTAACAATAAGATGCGGTTACCGTACCCAACTGAAAAACCCTCAATTCAAAATTGAGGGTCTTATTCACTGTTTACTGCTACAAACCCTCATTTTTTGCACTTTTTTGTACTATAATAGTTTATAGTCAGCATATCTAACAGAGAATAAAATGAGTGTTTAAGACACTCAAGCATCTTTCAGGCTTATTTAAGGGCACTTTTGTGTCCGAGTGGGTGAGGTTACCGCACCTAGGAGGAGTGGACTGGATGGTGGCTTTCGTGGGACGAGATCAATGAATCCCATCAGATAGGCCGCCATGACGATAACGCAGATCAGACACGCGACCGTGAACGTCACCAGCACCACTGTGAAGATGTCCATCGCCACATCAATGTACCAGTGGAAGGCCGGTGTGCTGAAATGTGGCACGGCCATACCATGTCACGGTATGTTACAGCATGTTCACAACATGTTACGGTATGTTATAATATGCTACAGCATGTCACAGTATGCCACATTCTGTTACAGTATGTCACGGTAGGTTACAGTATATCACAGTATTGAGCACATTTTGCAGTCGACCGGCCCATAATTTTGTGACCCCCTTTGGCATTGGCTTAGCAAAAGACACAAGCCAGACTGTCGGACTGTGTTGCGTCGCGGTCGCGTACGCGGTTAAACCGGCAACAAATGTATGGACCGGAAAACTGCACATTATACATACACTGTTGTCGGTGCATCTGCACCCGTCGGGACGGGAGTGTCATCAACGCTGAAAGGGAACATGTTACTCAAAAGTACAAGTATGATTATTATAAACTTTATAAAATCGTTGTAAGCTTTACAAAAATGTTGTAAACTTTACAAAATAGTTGTAAGTTTTACAAAAATTTTAAGCCTTGCAGATAAAGACATTTACCTCATTGCCAGTTGCTGGCTGTCCGACAGAAATAGCTTATTGCTGAAAAATATTACAGTTACAGAGATTGAGCATATCTTATTGTTAGCTTTTTAGTGTTAGTTATGAAGGTACTCAGCTGGCAAGTACGTAACTGGAGCAAACTAGATATCATCTCGTTAGAGTTCATACATACATGTAGAACCGTAACTGATTGTACGAGCAATAGCAAGAAAGCAAATGATCTTGCAATTAGTGCTTAGTCTAGTCTTAGTCTTAGTCTTTGATCTTGTTAGTGTGTTTTGCAAAGAAATGAAGCCGAATGAGCTAATTGTAAGCTTCCGAGCCTTACCACAAGTAAGTTACCAGTTACAAGTGACAAGTTAGTGACGAGTTAGTGGTAAGTTAGAAACAAGTTACCAGTGACAGTTGTCGAAGAAATAATCGAAGAAGAACCGTCTTTTCAATTCTGACAGCGGAACCTTCATGTCATCATCATCGTCGGTGACTACTGTTGTGCCGTTTTCAGGGTTCTCGACGGGCTCGTTGGGCTGCTTTGGGGGGCTCGTTGGGCGCATTTGGTCCGCAAAGCTCCAAGAGCCCAAAAAGTCTGCCGTATAGGCTTGAGCAGGATCTCCAGTTGTGTAATTTTCAGTAAGTGAAGCTTCGACGATAGCGAGAGTGCTCAAGAGTGACAAGAAAAGCACAGACATGACCTTTAGAATCTTCTAGAAGTTTTCAGGGGGCTACTGGGCTTCTAAACAACTTCAGGCTTCTTAAGACAACTGGAAGCTTGAGGCTGAGCTTACTAAGAAATTAGGACCACCTCAGCTTGCTGGATACAAGTAGAGTAGCGTGTTCTTCCATTTCGGTAGACCCCGCCCTTTCTACCGTATATCGTATATCGTAGCCCTAATAAAGTCGCTACAACCGTTTCCGTTTGCTGTAAATTAAGAAAGAAATGAGCAAAACCACTTGTAAAATCATGAAAGCGGAGCATTGTAAACAAAAATTGTGCGCAAAAATGACTTGCGCATGGAAAGCGAAAAGCTATTCTTACAATTAGGAAACTGATTTTGCTAATTGGAAAGAGTTTTTGAAAGCAAATAAAGTGTCATGGAGAGTACCTTTGTTCATGAATGATAACAATGCTGATCAGCTATCATTGGCTAATCTGACTACAAATGTCCGACTGTCGCTTTATGTTTAACTTTGTAAGCGTATTCAGCTTTTTTTACAGTTCAGCGCTGGTTCACAAACTTGTAAAACGGCATAGATTTGCGAAAAATCTGAAAAATTAGAAAACTTATGTAATTGAAAAGAAACCTAACAATGTGATTTGATCGTACATGCAGTGACAGTCGGATATTTGTACAGAACGGAATCAGGTAGCAGAATAGTAATTGCATTTGTCTCTTGCTTCAATATATACGACATTTACTTATTTAGCATCAAATAAACTTTACAACTTGTAAAACCTTTCCAGGAAAGGCCACAAGAGGGCGGCATGTCCTATGATAAGCAAAAAGCGGTTTTGCGAGGACTTTATGCTTTATGCGGTCACCGGAAGATATTAACATTTCAAAAGATTGTTTTCGAGTAAAGAAAAAGAAGAGTAAAGACGACCTAACTTCCCCGAAAGCATCAGTTCATTGAGGGATTTGCCTATATCTATTCCCTGAACACAAAAGTGACGGGTCAACTAAACACATGTTATGAAAACAATGAAATGACGGTTTCCGACCTCCTTTAGCGTATTATTGGCTTACCTGACTCCGTTCTGTACAAATATCCGACTGTCGTTTTTATGATGCAATCTTATTGTTAGGTTTCTTACCAATTACCCAAATTTGACAGTGGATTCCAACTTTTAGCAACCCTATGCCGTTTGACAACCTTGTCAACCTGCTGTGAACAATGAAAAGTTTGAATACGCATACAAAATTGATAATGTAGCAACAGTCGGATATGTTTATGGAACGGAGTCAAGTATTCCAATAGTATCTGTACAATCGTATGCTTGCTATGCTGTCCTAACTCTACAACTGGTGCGCAGATACAGCCAAAGCGATGTATTACATCCTAATATTGTTGTTTTTGTTGCTAACAATAAGCGAAGAAGGTAAAATTGCACATTTACTTGTTTATCATCAAATAAACTTTACAACTTGTAAAGCCTTCACATGATATATCTCTGGATGCTTGTGAAAGTGTTCCGAACACTTTTCCATTCTAACTTTTTTTTATGTTCCCACGCAACCTCGACGCGCGGACTGATGCGCTGCGGTTTTTCTTATCTGGGTATAATTGGGGGGGGGCAACCCGATCCTTATTCTATCATTTTCCAGCCCGCATATGGCTGTTACAACCTTTTCGGCATACAACCGAACACCAGAAGAACTATTCTTATATTATACAAAAATGCGAAATAAAGTAAGTGTTATACAGCTTTTGCTTTTATTTTTAAAGGGAGCCGGAAACCGTCAGTTCATCAATAAAATTCTCGTTATGAACACATTTTTTGCCAATGAAATGACGGCTTCCGGTCTCCTTTAAGTACTGTGAAACCTTTTTTTCATGCTCTACACGCTGAGATACCATTCTTTTGAAAATATGGCAATTATGGTGTTACCCGAATTTGAGTTTCAAGTTTCAAAAATTTGAAAACCTCATTGTTAGTCGATTCACGAAAGGTAAAACAAGGTATTTGAAGCAATAACCAGTTAAAGGACGCAGATACGTACTTTGCGCAACATGGGACTATAATCTAGAATATGGTAGTCGAAAAAATCGCAGAAAAAAATATATAGACAACAACAAATATTATCGCTGTAATGATGATGAACAAATAATTGTATGTTTCCTACACATAGGTACACAGCACAATGACATACTTACTTTTATTTTTATTCCGTACTATAATATAGCGTATAATTTTGTTTTTTTTTTCAGGATCGCTTCCAATCATTTTCGAGAGACGAACGTGTTCTGTCAGGTATTCGGGCTATTTCGCGGTAATCCCACAAATGTTTCGGGACACAAGTTTGAATCTTTCTTCGTCCGCAGCAACATTGGGTCTCGTTACCTACTGGCATGACTTCACAAACTGCCAATGTCGCCTGCAGTAAGTTTGTTCTTGTATATACTATTGGAATATCTGACTCCGTTCTATACAAATATCCGACTGTCATTATATATTCCATTTTGTGAGCGTATTCAAGTTTTTGACAATTCAGTACGGGTTCACAAGCTTTTGAAATGACATAGGTTTGTAAAAAGTTGAATATTTTGGCAAATATGGGTAAAAGGAAAGAAACCTAACAATAAGATACCATTACAAATCGACAGTCGGATATTTGTACAGAACGGAGTCGGGTAAGCTAATAGTACAGCATGTCAGTATATTTTTACGTAGTATGTCCTAGGCATGCAGTGTACTATTGGCATACTTGACTCCGTTCCATACAAATATCCTATTGTTGCTACATTATCAATTTTGTATGCGTATTCAAACTTTTCATTGTTCACAGCAGGTTGACAAGGTTGTCAAACGGCATAGGGTTGCTAAAAGTTGGAATCCACTGTCAAATTTGGGTAATTGGTAAGAAACCTAACAATAAGATTGCATCATAAAAACGACAGTCGGATATTTGTACAGAACGGAGTCAGGTAAGCCAATAATACTGTGTATGAAACGGAGGTATTCCTACGGTAGATAGCCGGACGTAACATTGTCGGATAATGTGTACACGTGGGAGGGCTTTCAATATGAATATACTCACAGAAAACCTCAATTTCGAGGGTTTCAGAAAAATAAATACTTGTTTGTTGAGTATTTGTGCAGGTTTTTGAAAACTTTCTGCAGTGTTATAAACCCTCAAGCACCGTGCAGGCTTCTTTGAGGGTTACTTTTCTCTGAGTAAGTATGTCTTACGGCGCCGCCCAATATAAGAACCGCCTGGATAAGAACCGCCTGAATAAGAACCCCAGAACAATGTTCGGTAATTTGATTATCCTTTGTCCGAGGGTTCTTATCCAGGCAGTTCTTATTCTTGGTGGCGCCTGTTTTATCTATATATTTTATCCATGACATAATGCTGCTGCTGTGATTTGCTGTAGAAGTGTCCGTGGAGGGGGTTTCGGGTGTCGTTGGATTGCCGTCGCCTTGCGAATCGGGTTTAGGAGGAGAGTGAGGGGCGGTGAAGAGACTGGTAGGAACGGGGAAGGAAGAGGAACAAATCTATTTAAAGGGGGCCGGGAACCGTCAGTTCACCGAGGAATTTGCTTATGTGTATTCCCTGAACACAATAGTGGTGGGTCCATAAAACATTCGTTATGAACACATTCTTTGCGAATGAAATAACGGTTTACGGCTCCCTTTAATAGTGGAAAAGGGAAATTTGGGTTTTTTTCTATTTACATATTTTCCAATCTAATTACTAGTTTTACACATGTTGTTTGTTTAGCGGACGCTCGAAATTCTACAAATGGTGGATTCATTCGTCAGCTTTAACGGTGTGCGAGTACAGTGCAACGAGCTCCTTCAGCACCTCCGATTGGCGGAGGCCGTGGTAGCATCGCATGTGGGAAACTTCTGGAAGGCTCGAAGAATCATCCAATTCATGACTGACCCCTTCTTGCTATTCATGAGACCGACCAATATTATAAGAATCAACTATCAAAAGGTGGGGGTCCACGAATTACAACAGCTACTGACCTCCCCTTCATACCTTCAAATATTGAATGTGAACACGCACTGACACTAGCAGATGTAAACTGTTACTTTGCCAATATTCAATGTTAGATCGATTATTGCATAATATCCTTTATGTTTTCGATCAGACTGATCTCGACGATAATTGTGCAATCGCCTTTCATGCGATTACATTTGGCATATGCTTTTACAATCCTGACAACTGCATCACCATAACCTTGTTATTAACCCCCGAAACTGTGTAATTATCATGCGTTACGTTCAAATAATAGTCTGGTGGTAGCTAATTGCATGACATACAGAGGTGCATGTCTACTGTATCAGTACCGCTAGACAAGCTTCGCTCAGAGTAATGAAATTTGCTCCACCAACATTGATTTGTCAGAATAAACACTTGTTGACTATTTGTGAGGGCATACCAATACAATATTCGACAAAACAAATATGCTCATCCGGGGTAACAAACAGTTATTATTGAAATATTTGACGCCGTACAAACATCCAGCTGTCACTGTCTGATCAAATCTTATTGTTAGATTTCTCTTCAATTACCCAAATTTGCTAAAAGTGTACAATTTTTTTTGCAAACCGCTTCCGTTTCACAAACTTATGAATCTGCCATGAACATGAAATGAGAATACGCTTAAAATTGAACATATAGCTGCCGCTGAATGTTTGTATACAACGGAGTCAGTTTTACTGTTGGAATACTTGACTCCGTTCTGTACAAATATCCGACTGATCATAGTCAGTTTTATTAGCGTACTCAAACAGTTCACAGTTCATTATCGTTTCAAAGTTTGAGAGACGGCTTAGGATTACGAAAGATTTCAATGCTTTTTGCAAATTTGTGCAATTGAAAAGAATCCTAACAATTTGATTTGTTCATACAGTGACAGTCGGATATTTGTTCAGAAGTCAGGTAAGTTAATAGTATAGCACTCACTGCATTGTCCGATACGTCAGGAATGCAAAATTGCTGTGCTTAGTCAATTGCTCGCAATGAAACGTTCATTTTCGTATTCAACAACAGTTGTTGACTATTAGCGAGAACATGTATCCCTTTGTTGCTATGGGAACGATGTATTTTGCATTTTCGTGAGCCTAATAGCATCCGACAACAACACGCCTCCGACTTGGTCGACGGCCAATCATCTCCTGTTTTATGTAGTCGTCCATAACCAGAATATTGAATATATGTTCAAAATGCGTGCTAATTGTAAGAAACCAATATGTCACCAAGCAGTGCACAATTCTGAACACATCACATTTTTTTCTCTTGAATTTCTGTTCCCACAAAAAAAACCGCAATGTGTGGGCTGATGCGCTACTATTGGCTTACCTGACTCCGTTCTGCACAAATATCCGACTGTCGCTTTATGATGCAATCTTATTGTTATGTTTCTCACCATTTACACAAATTTGCCAGACGATTCTAATTTTTGGCAACCATATGCTGCTTCATAACCTTGTGAACCATGTATTAATTATGAACAGTTTTGATAAACGTACAAAATTGATAATGTAGCAACAGTCGGATATTTGTATGGAACGGAGTCAAGTATTCTAATAGTACGTCTTCTCTGTCCAGTCAAAGCGATCCATTCCAATAGTCACCAGATGTGAACCATCCCTTCCCATCCTATGAGAGGGGGGGGGGAATGGCATTCTCCCATTCTTTTTCACTTGCAGCCCGTATCTGGCTGCCGC
Source organism: Koerneria luziae (assembly GCA_014805365.1). Lineage (NCBI taxonomy): Eukaryota > Metazoa > Nematoda > Chromadorea > Rhabditida > Neodiplogasteridae > Koerneria > Koerneria luziae. Next base: position 11,243 of record JACMIJ010001609.1, read on the forward strand.
CTTTCTCTTCGGCATATAACCGAAGACGAAAAATACAATACAAAAGCGAAATATGGTAAGTGTTTTGATGTTTTTATTATGTTTAGCAATCGGATTTTACAAAATGTTTGTTGAAGCATAAAATTGAATGAGAAGTATAAAATTGTCATATTCAATTCTGGCAGTAATAATGACATTGCACAACATTGTGCATGATTCCGTGGGCTATGTATACGGTATTGTGCATACTTAGTAACATGTGAAGCGAAAGAGTAACATATGGCGCGCAAAAAAACAACAACAACCAGTGACTTGAGAAAAAAAGGAGACATTGATGACTCATCTTACTCCTTTACTCTTTCCAACTATGTTATGAATAGCTTTATTGGTTTAACATTTAGGTACATGGATTTAATCATCGTGGCCATATACTGTGCTTTTATTTTCTCCTTTGTGAAGCTCACTATACAATCTGTTTCTGAACAGCCTCGAAAAAGCGGAGTACGACTTGGCAGAGCAAGGTATGCTTACACTATACAGAAGACCCGGGTCCGATCCCCGGCACGTCCCAACCCAACCAAGATGTTATCCCACCGGGGTCGGCAATTGGTAATGATAGTATCACGAAGCGTAATCGGTCCGTGTGAATGACTGGGCACC
>JACMIJ010001610.1:0-11877 GCA_014805365.1 Koerneria luziae
GCGGTCGACTACACGCGCGCGGAACTGGATCGCCTGCGCGCGTTCTGCCGCTCGCCGGACGCGAACACGTGGAAGCTCGCGCAGAGCGTGCGCAATCCGAAAAGGTGTGAGAGCTGCGCGCGCCCACTAAACGCAATCTCCGACGACGACGATAACGAGCCGCACAGCAGCTACCACCAAAACCGGCGACGGACCGACCGGACCCAGAGCCGATCCGGCTGGTCCCGAACCGGTACCGGAGCCGGATCGAACCGATCGGGAACCTCCAGCTCCGTGTTCAGCGAGGATGAGGAGGAGCGGGCGGATCCCGAGAGTACACCACACCACTCAGCTCATCACACCGGTTACCGACCGAAAACTGGCCGACCTAGGTATTCGAGACCGGACGACGACTGGATGCAGTACGAGAGGAGAGCGGAGCACCCACGATACCAGTCACAGACGGGCGGGAGTCGGGTGCCGAGGCCGCGTGGCAGCCTGAGACCGAAAAGTTACCCCTCGGACGGCCTCGAGGGTACCAGTAGAACCTTTGTGGAGGAACGGGACCGTATCGCGCCGGACTTGCGCACGCGGTACAAGCGACGGGAAGATTCTCGGATCGCCAGGGATGTGGCAAGGGTGGCCCAGTCACCCACGCCACCCGACGGTTCCACGAACAGGTCCCGGGTGCCGCTGGGCAAGGTGACCAAGATGACCCGGCTTCCCGTAAGACGTGAGAATAAGAAGACGAGAGAAGCCGAAGCGTCGACGTCAGAAACCTCGACCAATCAGTCGAGGTTTGCATGCTTTGTGTTCTCCACATGTTGTTTTGTTTTGAGGGGCGTACTTTGGCTTGTTTGTAGTGGGAAGTTTTGTTCGTTCGAAGTAAAGAAAAACGCACTTGATATAGGGATTGCATTTTGTTTGTTGGTAGTATTAGTGAAAACCCAATTATGATTGTTTTGTGTGATTTTGTATGAAAAGGGAACGAACCAGACGTTCTAGATTAGCACTTCATCTTTTGTTAGGATTGTGAGACACGTTGATCACGTTGAGTTGTCAACTGCGGTAGTAATCTCCTGTGTTTCATGTGAGATTTTCAGTGACCTTTTACACTGAGTCGCTGTAAAAGGTCACTGGAAAGCTTGCTGGAAACAGTGAAGTTTACTTCCGCTGCAGTTGCGATCGTTGCCAAAGTATGCTCCTTTGTTTCTACGTCAAAGTAGTTGTTTCCCGTTATGCACAGCTAACCACTCGCAAAAGCTTCGTGTAGTTGTTTGTGTTCAGCACCCAGTATTCCCGTTGAGTGTTGCATGTAGTCCCTGTGTGCTTTTGTGCGTGCATTTTCAGGAAAACTGTATCCCTTATTTCAGGTTTTTTTTCCTTGTAATGGAATTGAATACTATTATATATACATAATATTAATAATGTCAACAATATTAGAGATATTTTGTTTTGTCTTTGATTTTCGTACTTATGGTGTAATTTTGCAGACTGGCCCGATTCGTGGACGGCAGTGCCGGGCACGTGTCGATGCACGAGGAGATGGAGCACGGCGTCATGGAATTCAGTGATGACGAACAGGAGGTATATCATTATACACGTATATTGGGAATACCCTGACACCCTCGAATCAAGGCTTCATAGCCAGCGGGACCGCTTCGCAGGTTATGTGCCTTGATTCGGGGGTACTTTACAGTACTTTGCTGGACAGGCCCCATACATGGACACGGTATTTGGAACGCGGGGTGCCCAGCCATACAGAAACATGCATACGGGATGATACTCATATCTTGCGGTCGAATTGCGGGTGCTTTACACAGACAAGCAACCTAATGCGAGGTGACCCTACGTTCCCAGGAGCCTCCTTGTCCATGTATGACAGGGCCCGTTTACACCGCTTTTTGAAGTAAACCGAACTACAGGTTCTATTTTTTTGGTTGTTTCAGCAGAACCGCGACGCGTTCCGATACTCGTACGAGGAGGCGGTGGACGAGGACGACTATGACTATGACGCCGAGGAGCGGTCACGACATCACTACTCGATGAGAGCACCCACACCGACTAGAGCGATGCTGCCGCAGAGGTACGGTACAACGATTATATTACGTTCTGTACGTGCATGGAGAACAACGTTATTGGTTACCAATGAAGGGCAACCTGTTTTTTTTGGGTATCTTTAGAGGCACCCCGTTAGGTATCTTAGATTTGTCAAAAGCATCCCGTTCTGGCGTCTTGCATTGGAGCATAAATCTATTAAATGTGCTAACTCTTGTTCAATTGCAGGAACGCGATGACGTCTACGCGCGTAACGCGTACACGCGTGCCTTCGCGCAGTTTTAGCACGCGGCATCACAATGTGTTCGAAGAGGACGTGCTGGTGCCGCAGAGGAGCTTTACGACGCCGGCTGACAGGACACCCAATAAGTCGCCGTGAGTGTTTTACAATTAAAAAAAATTTATTGTTTATTTACTTTAAGAAAATCGACGTTATGGTGTGTCTTTTATAGGAAAAAATCCCGATCGTCTTCTCTTACTTTGTCTGTCTTTAAGTTCACTTTGTCAGTCGAACGATGTCACACTGAAATCATCGCCAGAAATGCACACGGCACGAGAAAAAGAAACAGAGAAAAAGAAGAAATCGTCCAGTGGAGAGATAAATAAAACTAATTGAAAGCGTACATAGACAACAACGTTGTTGATGATGCGGGGCACCCCGTTTTGGGATACCTTAACATCGGAAGAACCCCGTTTGGGGGACTAAGTTTTCTATAGGTAGTTGGTTTCTGGCGTCATTCACTTGAGGTTCACCTCCAATTATTTAAAATATTCAAACGTGATACGTCAATGTGTGATGGTACTACTTACCAGTCCAGCGAGAACCAGTCGTTGTAGTATTGTAAAAAAAAAATGAGTCATGTTGTAAGAAAAATGCCTTTTCGGGTAGAATTTTACAGTTGAACTCTCTAAAAAAACGAAATCGTTGAGTAATGACAGCTACCGTAGTGAATTTTTCGCACGAAAAGCTGTTAGTGCTAGTAACTGTTATGTTTCACTCGAGAAGCATTACATGGTTCTTGACGAAGCAATGTGCTATAATTTCGCTTCTTATTGTTTGTGACATCCATATAATTCTTCACTTTACCTTACAATATGTAAGTAAGGCGATGAAAATGTTTACTTACTGATCGCCAGCTATTTTGCGGTTACATATTTATTTACTTACTGGTTACCAGTTATGTATTTTTGTTTACTTACCGATTACCAGTTCTTTTACAGTTCCCGTCCAACTCGTCCAATTGGATTCCTTCCTCCAAACGACGGTTTCCGCTCGAGATCGAGAAGACACCAGCCACTGGCCCCCGACTACGATAACTTCAGTTCGGATGATGATGAGGGAGAAATGTCGATCAGATATTAGAGGAGGAGAAGGTCTACTGTGGCAGAGGAGGTTGGAGGTGTTGATTGGAAGAGATAGTTATGGGATTGATAGGAAAATAGGCCTCAGCTTTTGAGTGTTTTAAATACTCTTTAGTGCTGGAGTGTTTGTTGCACTTATTGTGGTGTCTATAAGTTGGCGAAGTGCTCAACACTGAAGAAAATGAGTGTTTTCGACACTTTAGCACTATTGAGGCTTATTTTTTCTGAGTTTTCTCTGGTAAGGTTACATCATGTTTGCTTTTGTAGAAGTTCCGATAATGGTGGGGTTATGGCATCGCAGTTTATATTTGAACCGAAATTACATGAGCTTTCTCTGCCACAGCGAAGTTAAGGCAATTCAAAATCGAGGCGTATGCCTGGTTTTGAAGGTGCCATGACTACTTGTCAACGTAGACGATAGAAACGTTTTCCCGCTAGTATGTTATTATCGGCCATTCTGCTATTGTGATTATTGTCAATGTGTGTGTTTCTATTTGTATTAACTTGTGCATACCATATTAACTTATTTTTTTACTACTGGTCTATGTTGCTCGCCCTTTCTATGTTCTCTTCTCTGGTTTGACTGACAATATTTGTTTTCTCTTCTTTTCTCCGCTAGATGTAGCCTTGTCTTTGTACCGGTATTTTTGTGTTACTGGCATTGCTCAAATTGCTCTTGTAGGTGGTGTATTCTGGATCTCCTCATTCGTTATATGGTTTTTCCTTCTCAATGATCTATAATTTTGTTCCCCTCGGTGCCTTTGTCTTTTCCAGTTCCATGTATGTGCATTCTCTGTTGTGCTTGAATATGTTGCCTTCGTATTTTTCTTATTTATTTGTTATTATTGATCGTATTGACGTACAAAATGATAAATTTGAAATGTAAAGCGAGAGAAATGTTCAAGTCGGCGAGTTGTACTCTCTCTGGAATATCGAGGTTTCCATTGGTGCTTTATTATTGGCGTTATTTTATTGCTGTGTTCTACAGATGCAAAAAAGAATTCATATGATTGAGTGCTATTTCATTACGTAAGGCAAAGTATGTTCTCTGCAGCACAGTAGTTGCTGTTCAACGTCCAACTTCTTTGCGTACTGTGATTCAGTATAAAAGGTGACTGGAAAGCTCACAGAAAACAGGAGTTTATTACCTCCTTCCTTTTGCTTCTTCGGTCACTCAAGTAATTTATGATATTTATTATAATAATAAATTAATTAACTAATTAATCTTTAAAGATGCCGAAGACCGTGAAGTTGTCGACGCCACTGGCAGCGTTGTCCTCTCCGGCCGTGGCTCCGCCCATCGCATTCGATCCGCTCATCGTCATCAATGATCTGCAGTGGATGATCACGGAGTGCAATGAGCGATGCATTGTGGACGGAGTCAAGTGGTCCGTCTCTTTCAGCCTTTTGTTGAATCTGAGTAAATGTTTATCTATTGGGCAAAGCATGATAATAGGGCTACTGTATATTATTAAATAAGGAGTAAGCGGGTTCGGTAGATTTGAGGATAGATGAGGTACACTAGTCAATGTCACAATACGGATTATGTATACGTGTGCTTTTGCAGGGCATCTGAGATTCTGGCGTACATCCCACACGCCTCACTGCGATTGGTTGAGGAGAAACAGGACAAGATGAGGAGAGCATCTACGGAACAGGTGGGAAATGCTATTGGTGATTTGAATTGGCGCATTTTCGAGTCTTCCAAATGAGCAACACATTTGTGAAGGAAGCAGCACTTGGTCAGTCCGCAACGCGTTGATGATTCAATGGAAGATTGTTCTGGCAGTATTGAACTGGCAACACAATCTCAAAGAGCGCTAACAATAAAAGCGTTTGAGAGAAAAAATTATAAAAAGACCAAAAATAAAAAAAAATATTTATTTCATTTTGAGACATTTATGGTGCTTATTGTTCGGTTTCAGTCGATCGCAACACAGTTATCCGAGGCGAACCGATTCCAAGTGCTCGGGCGGTCGTTGTTGTATGCCAAGGTGAGACATTTTTGTCTTGATATCAGTCTCCTGCTTCCAGGGAGCTGTTCAGTGACCTTTTTACAGTAACTCATTGTTAGTGTAAAAGGCCACTGGACAGCTTACTTAAAGCACAGAGGTTTACTACTGAGGCAGGTGTTAACGATGGATCTGCTGTGTTGATTATTGAACTTACAATTAGTATGATAGCTTACGAAAGGGCGATTATTATTGTATTTTGCAGGACTTCTCGCGAGCCGAGTTCTTCTTGAAGAAGGCGATGAGCGTATCGTCGCGTCACATGTTTCTGTACTTCTGGTCGAGATATCTGGTTCTTAACTTTTTCAGGGATATGGAGAGGGGGTTAGGGTTTTGTAAGCATGAAGCAGCCTTGTATCCTATTGGGACAGTGCCCGGCGAATGTAACATGTTGTGGTCTCGGATTTGTTAGCTAACACAAAAACCAGTGCCTTGGCGTGTGTTTTGATAACGCCACACATATGCGACTAAATAGAATACTCTAGAACTCACATTCTAAGTAAAAGTTGGACAACTTTTCCTTAAGAGGGCGACCCACATGAATCTGGAGAATGACAGCGAGTCAGTGGAGAGGAAAGCGGCGGACAAGTATGTTCGAGCTTGTAGTTTGTATTCTAACTTTTTATCTTTGATGTTCTTCTTCTACTTATTTTATTAAGAACTCATAGCTAATTGTAATTCAACTTGTGCTTATTCAATATGCGTCACAATTGCAGGGATGACGACAGTATGATGGCGATGTTATACGAGGACCTGTGCAAGCAACGCCATCAACAACAGGGGAAGCCCGATGTCTTCTTATTATATTTGTGAGTACATTTTTTATTTTGACTGGCAGAGTATTAGGTTCTTCACGCTTTTTAGTTCATCGTTTTATGGGACTTTTTCAGATACGGAAAGGTGCAACGGTCGCTGTTGATGGTCGACGAAGCAAAGGAGACGTTTCTGGCGGCACAGCGGGCCGATCCGAGAATGTGGTTAGTCTACGAGGAACTCGCCGAACTCGTCGCCGACTACGATGAGGTAAGTATGACTGTTTTGTTAATATTACGCATACATCGACGTTTCATGTCTATATATTTCGTAAACGGGAATAACCCTCTAGTGTAAGATTTGCGAAACGTATTACTGTAGCACGAGGAAACGGGCATGAAACCAATGAAATGCGTGGTTCATGTACAGTAGGAAACACAAACAGGGATTTCATTACGGTGGCGCGGCAATACTTGAGAACACGACAAGTCAGAATAGGACATTCTAGAATGTCGTGTTTTGATCTGTCATGTTTTCAAATGTCGCAGCGCTATTACGTACGTTTTAGATGAATGACGTGAAGGCGCGTGCACTCGGCAAGTGGTACGGTGAGTGGTTCGAGGCGAAGACACTGCCCAGGTTCCAACAGCATGTGCGTCTCTTTTTTATTTATTTTTTAAATATATTGATAATTTCCTAACAATAAGAGTCTGCTATGGTAGTAATGGCAGACAGATTCCTTCTTTGTGAACGTTTTTTTTTGGTTTCTGACTCACTTTGTTAGTAAAGGTAAGTGTCCTAAATTTACTTATTATTTTTCAAATATGTTTGCAGGCACTGGCAGTGGAGAAGACGGAGGAGCTGCAGAACCGCGGACTCGGCCAGCAGCCGATTCTCATGGAGCATCGGGCATTCCTGCACAATCAGATACATGGTATGGAGAGAATTTGTTAAGCTTGCTTTTTCGTTTAGATTTTGGCAAGTAATTTTTTACCACTCCTCTTTTCTCATGAAACAATGCCCCTTTTTTCGAACACTTTTTCTATGATGTGAAACATTTGGTCAAACGTTTCTGCATAGTTGTCAAATTTAGTCATAATTTCGCTATATAATAAAGTGTAGTTAAATTTTTTAAATGGATATCGAGAAATGTTTAGAGATAGACTATTGACTGTTTGCTGTTTCTTTCTCTCTTCATTGCGCGTTTGAATCTTACAACCTGCTAGATTCAAATAGAAAAAAAAGTATTATAATAATCTGCTAGATTATTACTCTTCACATCATTTTATTCGCTGTTTATCGGTTTAAAAATGTTTGTATTTCCGAACACGATCCGGCCATCGAGATCTTCTCTCGCCTGCATCAAATGGAACCGTTTCGGGTGGAGAAGATGAATCTGTACTCGGACTCGCTCTATATACGGGTACGGTATTACTGTAACATCGACGTGTAATGTTTTTATGTTTTTGAAAACTCTAGTGTAAAACGCCAAAAACGGGATGCCTATTGGTAGGCTCACAAATGGGGTGTTTCCAATGTTAAGGTATTCAAAAACAGGGTATCTCGGCTTTATCAAATACGTTTCTATCTGTTTCGTGTTGTTACGGTGGCATATTGTGTCGGTTCAAGTGGACGGGCACCAAGTAATGATACAAGTAGTTCCTTCTTTTGTACGTTACTGCTTTACTTTTATCTTGATCTTATGTTTTTACAAGTATAATATATACTTTGTTTTTATTTAGGGCATGCGCACGCAGCTGGCCGGTCTGGCACATCATTTCTTCCGTACACACAAGTTCCGATATGAGACGTGCTGTATTGTGTGTAAGTTATTACTGTTATGTTACAGTAGTAATGTTATGGTACAGCTAACATACACACTAGCCATATAATTGCATTTTGTCTGATTGTTTCCAATATACGACCATTTAGTTTCTTTTTACATAATATCTACACTGTTAACGTTTTGTGCGTACTTGTTGAAAGGTACGGGTTGAAGAGTAAGAGTAACGGTCCACCTTCCAATGTTCGTCATTTGCAGCCAACTACTACAGTATACGTGGTGACCACGATCAGGCTATTCGGTTTCTGCATCGATCATTGAGGTTCGTACGCATTACGTTACCTCCTCATTCTTATTCTTAATAACTTTTTCTTATGATGCTTATACAATAGTTTGCTAATGTGTATTATCAAGCATGTTCTGCGAAGCAATTTGAAAAAAAACATTTTGATGTTCAGGTTGAATCCATTCTCGGCGTCCACGTGGACGCTGATCGGACACGAATTCATGGAGCTGAAGAACAATGCGGCTGCCTGCATGAGCTATCGAAAGGCTATTGGTTCGCAGTTTACATTCTCCTATTACACTATGGACATTTAGAACAGAAGTATTTGTGTTAGAGAATATAAATGATTTATAGGAAGAAATGAAACATACAATAGATTGTTATGCGTAAACAAACGTGAATGTTTCTGAATTTCTTCGGCTCTATCATCATAAGTTACCATAAGCTTCGCGCTTATCGTTGCTGATTAGTATCTAATGTTAAGGAAGCCTTTAGCGGAGTGCCTGATTGTGAGTCTCTCAATAACGCGTTTGTGCAAGACGTGCACGTCCGTTCAAAATATTCTGTTGGATGTGCCTTCCCCTTTTTCGCTTGTACATCTTACAATTAGAATGTGTAATTATTTGTAAGATATCCTGAACTTCGATTCTACGCACACTCTCGTTGGTCAGGCAGTCCTGTCTGTGGTCGGCGAAGAGAGAGAGAGATTAAACTAACTAATTCCACCGCTCTTATATCGTACTTTTATGGATCGGTGAAAAGGATACGGTAAAGGAAATGAGTTGGTTACGTTTTTTCCAAACAGTTGTATATACAGAAATCGATCCGGACGACCATCGTGGATGGTATGGCCTCGGGCAGTTGTACGATATCTTGAAGATGAACAGCTACGCGCTCTTCTACTATCAGGAGGCACACAAGTGCAAGTGAGTTTGAATACGGCAAATGTAGCACATCTTGACACGTTAGTATTTCGCTCCCACCCTCTTCTATAAGCACCTTTCACCTGGTTTTTTACTTCGACTGAGATTACGTTTGAGTTAACGTACATGGACACCAATTTTTCGTGAACATGTTTTATACAACATTTTATGTGATCTCTTGCTTTCAGACCATCGGATTCCCGTATGTTGGTCGCCCTGGGCGAAGTGTACACGAAGATGAACAAGACGGATCTGGCGGAGAAGTGCTTCCTCAAGGCATTCAAGGTCGGCGATGTCGAGGGCGTCGCGCTCTTCTTGCTGGCGAAGTATGTTTTTGTTATAATATATAATAATATTTTTATTGTTATTGATTTTATAGACGTACGAATATGTGAATTTGTGTATTCCTTTGCCATAGATCGTGAAGCCTTTGTTCTTATGTGAAGGTACTATCCTGTTTTCTTTTTTTTGCATTTCAAGTATAATGGCGTTGAGTACGTTTCAGGTTGTACGAGGGATGCAATCAACTGGAACAAGCTGCCACCGTGTACGAGAAGTACCTGAATGTCTATGCGGATTCCAAGGTATTGTTTATGAAATGTTCTGTGTGTTTTCTTCGTTAGGGCAACGAAGTTTATGGGATTGTATTTTATATATTTATGATTAGATTGGAAGGGACGACAGGGTGTCTCAATCTTCGGTGTTCATTTTTCTCTCCTTCAGATCGAAGATGACAACGTGCCGCCGGCGCTGCGTTTCCTGGCGCGACACTATCTGGACAAGAGCGACTACGACGCGGCCAACACGTACGCGCAACGATGCATCGAGTTCGATAGTGTATGTTGTGATATATTGAGTTGCTTCTTTAGGGGGGAGGGGTGGCAACAATGTTGCAATATTTCGTGAACGGGGGTGTACCCTTGCCCCCATTCAGCATAAGCTACCAAAAGCAGTTTTCTTTCAGGAGAACTAACAATAAAGTTTTCAATGCATGCCTTCTGCTCTGACAATACGGTAGACCCAACAACGGATTGTCAACATTTTGAAAGTTTTACTGTTGGCAGTGTATGATTTGTGCGTATACTTAATTGTAGAATGATAAACAACGTAAGGTGCGGTACTCCCGAATCAAGGTCTACAAAACAACGAATTGCAGGTACGCGAAGAGGGTCGGGCGGTGCTTCGACAAATCGCCGCGAAGTGGAACTATCGCTCGACGAGGAGTACGCCGAGGTTAGTGGGAGCATACTTTTTTGTATTTAAAAAATTGTAAGAACAGAAACTGTTGAAAAGGTTTCGAAACACATTGTTAGCAGTTGCTCTCGTTTTTATATTCTATTCTCAAATTATTACTTACCATAAGCAGAAAAAATGCGCCTTTTGAAAATGTCCTTTTTTTCTTGCAGAGGCGTGCAAACGCGGTCGTCGACTACGACAGATGTGACGCCGCTGAACGCACAGCAACGGATTGTCAAGTACGTGTTTATCGCCATTGTAGAGCATACTGTAATTAGGCGTGTATCTATCACACGATGATTACGGTATTCCCGAAAAAGGTTTTGGGACCATGGTGCATGTAAAACAGAAAAGTGAACTAGCATTGTGGGTTTTCTCTGAGTTGTCCTTTAGTTGCTTACGGACAGAAATATGAGTTTGCCTCCGCATTTCATGCCGCTCTTTCAGTTTGGCTGCTGCTGACGATTCTCAAGAGATGGAAATGGCAATATCGGATGGTGAAGACGTGTCTTTCGGGTGAATATCTTGTCCCCAACCCCACCTCCTTCCAAATTGAGAAAGGTTCTATTGTCAGATCTCATTCATTAGGGTTTTTTTTGAAAATGGTTCTTTTTAAATATTTTTTGTTTCTTTTTATATTATACCATAATGACTTCTATGAGAGTGGTTGCCTTATAATCAACCACCTTGAGGATGCAGACTTTTTATTATATTATTATTAAATGATTTTATTTTGTTTTATCGTAGCGTTTGCCTTGTTCGTCTTGAAAGTTTTACTTTTCCAATGCATGTTGGTTGTGATGGACCAATAATGAGGAACATCTGGTCTTTTCTTCTTTTGATTGTGCTACAGGGATTGTTCTTATTACCTAGTATATGTTTTTTGTAGAATTTGTTGTTCCATGCTTTGTATTACGTAGAAAATATGCGAACTTTTCGAGTCCTAACAATAAGACTGTTATGTAAATACCTTGCTGTTAGCATGCGAGAAATAAATGGATGTTTTATGAAAGTCCAAGACAAGGTAGGAACAATGTTTTGCAATAATATTATTAGTATTACACTATTTCTTGGTAGGATATCCGTTGCAATTGCTCAATCATAAATACATCGGCACGGAACGTTAGTGAATTTATGAAACAGGGTGACCCTCCCCTCTATCATACACACACAGAAAATTGGAAGTCTTTCAAGTTATAATATCTATTTGTATGGTACTCCGTCGGAACACTGACGACCACTCAGATAGCCAATAAATGGATGCTAATTGGATGAAATACAAACTATCCATTTCATTTTACTAACAATAAGATATTGTTTGTGGCAAGGGTTGGCCTAGTCGGTTGCGTGACGGACTACTAATCGGAGGGTCATGAGTTCGTTCCCTCTTGCCGTCACCCGTACCCAAGGGGTTATGAAATGAGGGTAGTGGTGAGCACAGGGTAACCACGACTTCAATCTTCCCCAGTGTCCACGCAACACTGT